>APFE030684709.1:0-14157 GCA_000404065.3 Pinus taeda | reverse complement strand
CCATGCCTCATGATCTACATGTGTATTTGAAGAAGCCAAGTACACATCCCCACTTTCATCTGAGGTGGTTTTCGCCTTTGCAGAAGGAGAATCATCAAATCCCTTTCCTGTATTAGGAGCTTTAGATTTGTAGTCCCTTTTTTAGTGCCCCTCTTTTCCGCATTTCCAGCACACCACCTTTATAGGTTTTCCTGGAGATTTAAATCTTCCTCTATATTTAGATCTCCCACTCGATCAATTATTTTTGTTTCTGTTCTGGGACCGTCCTCGTACAGACAAGGCATCACCATTATGGCTCTCCATATTTTTTTGCCTCATCTCCTCTGTTAGCAAGGATGAGACAATTTCATTAAACTGCAAGGTAGTTGCATTGCTACCTATTGCAATAACCAGACTATCCCACGAATTTGGTAGAGAAAACAACAAATTGATGCACTTATCTTCATTTGAAATTTTAATATCAACAGAGGCTAACTGACTTACCATAGTATTAAATGTGTTCAGATGCTCTATCACCGAGTCTCCATATTTCATCCTCAGGTTATACAACTTTTTCCATAGGAACAGTTTAATCACCAGAGACTTAGATTGGTACAAAGTTCCTAACTTGTCCCACAAAGTCTTCACCGTAGCTTCCCCTCTTACATTCAACAATACTGAATCTGAGACACACAATCGTATTATGATCTTTGCCTTCCGATCCAACTTCTTCCATTCTTAATTGGACACTCCCGTTGGTTTAGTACCTGGATCTACCGTGATCCACTGATCTTTATCCACCAATAAATCCTCCATCTTGAGTTTCCACAACTCAAAACTCTGACCATTAAATTTCTCGATCTCTATCTTTCTATTGCTCGACATCTTCTTTCACCACCAAAATCGATCTCGCAGATCTCCCACTGAATAGGGTTTACCACAGGCCTGAGCGAAACCCCTCAGCAGCAAAGGCATCCCCTTGAGGCCAAAACAACTCTAATAACAAATGTAAGTTTTACTCGTACATAAATTACCTCCATACGAATTCTAAAACACATAAAATAAATAGTGTGAAAGAATAACACATAAAACACATATACACAGAGATTTTCCCCTCGATCCCAACGTTGAGACTACCAGCTCTATTTTTCATTATGTTCCTTTCAATGTTATAATACATATTTATAAATTCTGAAGCATCCAATACCATGGACCGAAAACCATCGCGTCTAATACCATGTATTGAAAACCATTGCGTCCAAAAACATGTGCAAAAAACATGCACAAAACCATAGGTGGGTCTGCCCAAGCTAACATAGTTTCCGAAACCAAAATTTTATAGGGCGTTGCCCCAGACCCCATAGAGTGGGGTTACTTGCACCCCTCAAACCCCTTGTAACCCCCCCGCTACGCAATCGGCGCAACGAAGGGGGGGGCTCCACCCCCCGTCTAACCCCCTGGTTAACTACGTGGGCTAGTCGTGGAAAGAATATAACACAACCCAACATATCTCTGAGAAGAGATGTGGCAGCTACATGCCTCTGAACTGTGTTACATTGAGGCTGAAAGGCCTATTTATTGTTGAGAAACAATGGAAAACCCTAAACATTCAAAAACCTAACCCTAGGAGTGAAATGCCAAACTGTGGGCCCTGTTTCGGGTAAATTGGTACATCAACTTCTCGGGGTCGTAACTTTGGCATACGATCTTTGTTTGATGCAAACAATATCTCATTAGAAAGATCTATCCGAGGAGGACAACTTTTAAAAGAGAAACATCAGTCCATGGACCCATGTTGCTCCCAGATTTCCCAAAAAATTTGTTTAGGGCCTCAAAACGGCTCTGGAAGTTCACGACCCAAAAAACTGTTAAAAATAGTAAATTATGCTACAATTAAGTAAATTGAAAAAATGAAAGAGACAGTTGTGGGGGTCCAAGTGGGATAGGTGGGTGGCCACCAACATCCACCTGGATCACCCTGTGCCCTTTATAATGTAGAAACATTACTGCAACATATTTTATTGGGTTCTGAATCCAAAATGAAACCCTTTCATGACCTTACAATAAACATAATAATGTTTGAATACTAGTGGATAGTAGTCTGACCCGCGGTGTTTGGACATGCATATGTCATCAATATTTCGATGATTTTGGAACATAATTTCCAGCTCTTGGGATTTGTCACACTGATATGAGGTTTTCCAACGGGAGATGGAAGGGGAGATTATGATCATAGATCTCTCGGTCAATTGTTTGGAGAAAAAACTTCTCGAGGGATTCTTAACATGTAAGCTCCATGAAGTTTAAACCATCAGATCACATTGATTTGGAGTAGGTGCATTATGGATTGTCGATAGTGATGGTACCTGTAAAAATATACCTTCATCCTTTTGTTGAACGATACTCCATAGAGATGACTTATACCACATTAAAATCTCCCTATGACCTCCCATATCACCTTCAACAACTTCCATTTTGTCATGAATGTCAATTATTTTTACATTTTTACTTTATGAAAACATTCCTTTGGAACAATCTCTATTCACATGTTTGAAAAGATCAATATCTATAAGTGGCTTCTCAGTTGTTCTTTAAATTTTAATGGAATTATTTACTTTTATTTCTATGTGTTCCACTAAATGAGGCCTTTGATTTGCTACCAATTCATTAGTTTTTCTACTTATGGCTTGCCACTTTATTTCCAAAAGCTTTAATCAAATCACAAAGCTCTTGTAGGGACAATTGTCCATCTTCATTGTAATCCATAATAGAAAGGAGGCATTGTGAAAAACTCCATTTCGTAGCTAGTGGATGACAAAAAATGAAGAGAAAATGTGGAGGAGAGGATTTTCTTTTCTCAATATTATGAATCAGTTAAATAAGATTACATTGGAAACATTAGTAATAAATGATTGGAGTGAAACTTGACTTAAACTAAACTAAGTGAAACTGAATCAAGACACTTGGAGGGTTGGTTTTGACACCTAGCAGGTGGTTGGAATTAGATTCTCTAGCACCTTCCCTTAATTACAACCACATAAAAATTCAATTAAGATTCCTGTTGGTCTACGTCTAAGCTAGGCTTACAATTTAATTTTTTTTTTACTTCAACTACATTTAGTTTTCTTCGTCTCTTCTTCTAGATCATGTAGCCTCTAAATTATTTCAAAATTTTCTCTTTATTGTATCCTTCAAACCTCAATTTATTCATTTTTCTGGTGTAGGTCTTCTATTCTTCCAGGTTGTCTAAGCATATAATGGACTTATTCAAAAAATGAATTGTATATAGGGTGCTACTACATATTATCTTCTATAGTGCACTTTTCATCATCAATTTCCTGCAACATAAGACCATAATACAATTTCATATTTGGTGGACTCCAATACCTAAAGATTTCATTAATTTCTTCATCGTGCATGTTGTCTTCAACATTCATTTCTACAGCTTCTATGCAGTGCTCATCTAGACATGGTGTTGCAAGCCATGCTTTAAGGAAATTTAAATATTCTTCATAATCATTCTGTGTACCTACATTGTGGAAATCAATGTTAGAATTAAAAATAATTATAGAACCACATTGATTTTGTTCCTTTTTTTTTGCAATGAGAGCTTTCTCCCATTGTGCTTCCTTCTCTTCCTCTTCTTCTATCTCTATTTTCTCTTTGTATGCTTCTGCTTTGGATTTGCTTCTATCTTTGTCTCTATCTCTATCTCTATCACTCTCTCTTCCACTTCTGTACTAATATGTGTTGTTGCAAATATGTTGTCTTCAACTTCATTTTCTTATTCAAGTGGGATTATCTTACCAAATAGCATCATCTCAATATGGTGTTTTTGTTTCCTCATATGCAACCACTCATCTTTAGTGAACAAATCTTCATCAAATTTTACATCAACAATATTAATTGTTGGATTCACCATAACATTGGATGCTCCAATGGAAGCTTCATTGTCATCAACCAGCTCTATTGTTGGATTCACCAAATTTTCATCATCAAACTCTGCTGATGGATTCACCATATTGTCATCAACAAGCTTTGTTGCTAGATTCATCAAATTTTCATCAGCAAAACCTCTGTTGCTGAAGTCATCAAATTTTTCTCTAATTGTGGCTATGCACAGTCGGGTTCATGAGCATCTACGTGCTTTTTCTCTCTTTCTTACATCTTCTTCATACACATCATCCTCTTGTAGCTTAGCATAGTGGGATTCAACAAATTTTCCATTTTATTGTAGATTCACTACTATATATCCACCTTCATCTTCAAATTCAATGCTCCGCCTTATACCAAAAAATCCTCTCAAGGGTGTCCCAAGAATTCTTGGTTGTCTTGGCATCTGAAATGAGGGGAATAATGGAATTATTCTTCCTTTTCACCTCCAAATCAAACATCTCTTATTGTTGCTTTGACCTTCTTAACCTCTTGGCTTTTCCCATTTGTTGTGGCTCAACAAGCAAATGAATTTGCAGTCATGGCAGTTACCTGCAATAATTTCTTTTGGCTTTAACAATGGTGTCTCTAATTGTGACCAACAATAACAACATGCAAGAATGGTGACTCAAGAACCAAACACATTCCCTTTACCACTCAAAGTCCCATTAATAAATTTGATCATGAAAATTTATATTATAATTTGAGAGACAAATTTATTCATGTATAATATCTCAAGCACTTTTATTATCCATACGTCACTTATGCATGATAATGTCCACTTTAAACTCTTGAATAAATCGTCAATTGGAGCCACATTTACAATTCCATTAAGAAGAGTTCCAAAGCGAAAGGGATTTTTATTGTAAAAAGCTAAAGTGATTTTTGCAATAGGGTTTTTTACAATCTTTTCAATGATAAATATGAATTCCATTTTTTAAAGAAAAAACAAACACCTTTTAAATAAAATCAAGGCCTAAAAAAAACTCAACTAAAAGCCTTCTCAACGGTGAGCTGTGGTACTTTGATTGTAGTGACTCGTGCTCGTAATCAGATTTCATGCTCTGTTCGTGTCTAGTTATTTTTTTATAATATGACGGGTAACACTCTGTGTGGTGAACATAGGTACCGTTGGAGAGGAATTACGGTAAGGAATTGATGGTTTTGCGAGTTCTTCAGCTTCTTTAGTGTGTTAGTAATGTTGAACGCATCTCCTGTATTTCTGAGGTACATTAATAACGCAACTCCTAAACTACTAGGGTTCATTACTCTCGTTGGAAAAAAAAAAGGCGCATATCTCGGCCTTCTCTTTAGAACTGGCTTTCTCTATGTTGCTTCTTTGCAGGAGGCTTCTTTAAACTTCTGCTGCACTGTCAAATGTTCTTACGGAGGCTCTCCTCTTCTTTCTTATGTTTTCACTTCACTCACTATTGTTTCTCTCTCAAGGATTCTTATGAAAACTAGCTCTAATACTATGACAAAAAATGAAGAGAAAACGTGGAGTACAGGATTTTATCTTCTGAGTATTACAAATGGGTTAAATAAGATTAAGTTGGAAACATTAGTAATAATTGACTGGAGTGAAGCTCAACTTAAACTGAACTAGGACACTTGCAGGGACAATTTTGACACCTAAAAAGTGATTGGAATTTCTTCAGCTTCTTTAGTGTGTTAGTAATGTTGAACGCATCTCCTGTATTTCTGAGGTACATTAATAACGCAACTCCTAAACTACTAGGGTTCATTACTCTCGTTGGAAAAAAAAAAGGCGCATATCTCGGCCTTCTCTTTAGAACTGGCTTTCTCTATGTTGCTTCTTTGCAGGAGGCTTCTTTAAACTTCTGCTGCACTGTCAAATGTTCTTACGGAGGCTCTCCTCTTCTTTCTTATGTTTTCACTTCACTCACTATTGTTTCTCTCTCAAGGATTCTTATGAAAACTAGCTCTAATACTATGACAAAAAATGAAGAGAAAACGTGGAGTACAGGATTTTATCTTCTGAGTATTACAAATGGGTTAAATAAGATTAAGTTGGAAACATTAGTAATAATTGACTGGAGTGAAGCTCAACTTAAACTGAACTAGGACACTTGCAGGGACAATTTTGACACCTAAAAAGTGATTGGAATTATATTCTTCAACACTAGATCCTTATAACCATATGAGACCACAATGTCTTCTACACATTTAGTCATTGTAGTTAGATTAAGTAATTTAAAAGTTTCACGAGTATGATCTGCATCAATAGTCAATTTCACCATATCGTATAAGGTTACTCTCAGAAAACCTATTTGTCTCAAAGACTGAAATTCAAACAATATGAGGACCATTTTCCTCCAATGCGACCTTTTTCTCATACTTCCAAATAGGATTGCATGTGTGATTCGAAGTAATAATTTTAGATGTGTACTCTCCCAGAGAGACACACGTGAACCATTTGTCTTTGTACTTCATTTCAACCTCAATAAGTTTGATGCAGATTATCCCACTTAATTGATCCATAGTGAAGAATTTCTTATTCTTGAGATACTTTTCATTGACACTGTCACTGCCACCATGATTTCTCTTCAGTTTGAAAAACTTTCTTCAGAAAGATGAAGAATGGTCATCTTCTGAAGAACCATCTCTAGTAAAACCTTTAGATAATGAAACATTATGGCCCATCTCTATTTCTCTTCTATCAAGCCAACAAAATAGAAATAAAAACCAACAATTTATTGTTATCAATGTGAGTAGATGCTGGAAAGAAGACAAAAAAATTGCACCTATAGTTTTCAATGTTGTTTCTTTTCGATCTTTGAGTAATGAAGTGATAGTAAAGCAAAATCCTTTCCCTCGTCATTATTTTTTCCTGAAACGAGTGGTTGTATGGGTGCACAAAAAAGTCAGTTGCCTCGTCGTAGGCCTCTCCCTTGATTTGGAACCTTGTATGAGCATTGGCTCTAGTGGACATTAGTGCTCATTTTGTGACTGGGAAGAGTTGACAAGGAGATTGCATGACATCATAGTCTTGAATTTTTTTTAAAACATTCGTGGACATTGTCCCACATATATGGTGCGAGAAATCCATGCACTACATGCACTTTCTTGTGTAAGCCATGTAACTCAAAAACAGGGATACATGTGTAGTGGAGAGCTTTGATACCTTGCAACATTTGTCACCCTTGTCCCCGTGGTGCATCAACGTGCATGGAACTTTATTATATGACAAAGTGAAGGAACGATATTGGAAAATAGAATCAAATTCATAGCGTTGAAGGTGAAACGTGTGAAGCATATATAGATATAGAGAGAGACTAAACCTAAAATTTGTTTTTTTAAATGATAGTCACTCAAATCCCAAAGGTTGGGGAACATTATTCCAAGACTAGTTGATAAATCCAATAGAATGAAATTCATAGCGTTGAAGCTGAAATATGTGAAGCAATCTAAAATTTATTTTTTTAAATGATAATCACTCAAATCTTAAAGGTTAAAGGTTGGGGAACATTATTCCAAGACTAGTTCATAAATCCAATAGAATGAAATTCATAAATCCAATAGAATGAAATTCATAGTGTTGAAGCTAAAATATGTGAAGCCATGTAATATATATTTAAACTAATATTATACATATTTTTTTAAATGATAGTCACTCAAATCCCAAAAGTTTGGGAAATATATTCCAAGGTTAGTTGATACTATGTTTGTGAGCAATATTGTTATTTTGTTGTTCCTTAACACCTCTTTTAACAACAAATATGAAGCTTAAATGCCCATGAAAGGATGATATTTTTTTAAATGATAATCACTCAAATCCCAAAGGTTGGGGAACATTATTCCAAGACTAGTTGATAAATCCAATAGAATGAAATTCATAAGGTTGAAGCTGAAATATGTGAAGCCATGTAATATATATATATATTTAGACTAATATTATACATATTTTTTTAAATGATAATCGCTCAAATCCCAAAGCTTTGGAATGATATTCCAAGGTTAGTTGATACTATGTTTGTGAGCAATATTGTTATTTTGTTGTTCCTTAACACGCCTTTTAACAACAAATATGAAGCTTAAATGCCCATGAAAGGATGATTATCATCGAACATTTTCCCTTTTAAACATATATGGGAAATATGGGGCAATTATAGTCCTTTTAACTATAAATGTTACATCATTAATAGTTTATAATTTTGCCTAATTTTAAATGACCTCTCTATTGATTTTGGTTGTTGGCTCGAAATTCCCCTAAAATTTTGACATTTTTGGCTATGTAGGATTAGGCTACAACATATTGGCTCCAACTCGGGAGAGCACTGGGAACTGTAGGCCAATATTGTTGTTAGACATGGAGTCAAAATTTGAAATCTGCGTGAAAACATTACTGAAAACTTTGAACTTTGAAATCCCTCTAAAACCTTTGTTTGTTGGATTTGTATTTTCACTTATAGAACTGAAATAAAAATTTTGCAAACTAAAAAAACAAATGCTCAAATTATGAACTTATTTATGTATAGCTCCTACATATATATATGGCTAATCTCAATTAAATTTGTTCTTCCTTCCAGTGATACCCCTCCAACATTTGAGTGTTGGACCTTATGCCATTGTTGACTTTAAATTCAAAAATTAAAATAAGCATGCACCATATGAAATCTTCAAACACATAATTTTTTACATACCCTAGAACTGATATGTGCTACTGTTTAAAGAAATGTGTTATATAGTCAGTTATTGGGTCATAAAATGCATGAGAGAAAACACTAGCTGCCTCATTTTTTTATGCTCTTGACCCGCGTTAAATCCAAAATACCATAAATACGAAGAAATATAGCCCAGAACATAGAATTATGACATGAAATGAGAAAAATGGCAAAGTATTTTATTATTCAGAAATAGATTCAATGTTCACTTGCCTTTTCAAGGGGGGAACTCCCAACAGAGAAGAGTTCAATTACAATAAGATTTCCTTTACTAAGTAAGACTATTTGTAACTAAATGACATCAAAAACCCTAACTACTAGTGGTCCCTTGCATAACCTAGGTTAACCACTTTATTTATTAACTGTGGTCCGTTTACAACTAACTGTGGTCCTTTTTCTCTAATGTAGGTCAACCACTTACAATTATTAATGCCGTTTTTATTGACTCTCTAACTAACTATGACTCTCACTTAGCCATTAGGATTATTACATAAATAAAGGGGTTAGGGTTGGACCCTAACATGCCATTCCCGATAGAAAGAAACCTTGTCCTCAAGGATGAAGTTGCGGAAACTGCTGAAGAATAGTGGTTGGTTCCCACGTTGCATCTTTTGGAGAGGTGTCTTTCCACTTGATCAGGACTTCCTTGATCATGCAGGCATGAAGATGTATTTCATGAGTATTGAGGACTTGTTCTAGTCGGAGCCAAAGTGAGCCTTCCTCATCCAATTTGGGTAGAATTGTTTGAACTCTACAATTGTTCCCCACCACTTTCTTGAGGCATGATTCATGGAAGACCAAATGAATTTTCGAAGTAGGTGGATAGGCTAGTTTGTAGGCAACTTCTCCTATGCACTAAAGTATCTGATAAGGCCCATAGAATTTGGGTGCTAGTTTTTGGCAACCTTTTTCTTTGAGAGATGTTTTCTTATATGGTTGGAGTCACAGGAATACCTGATCCCCTTCTTGAAATGAGAGCTCAGAATGATTTTGGTCAACTTGTTTCTTCATTTGGTTTTGAGCTTGATGTAGATTATCTTTGAGATGAGCCAACATGACTACATAATTTTGTATTAGTTGATTAATTTCTTGTACTTTAGAACATTCACGGATATAAGAAATTGATGAAGGTGGGAGTTGGCCATATACTTCCTCATATGTAATCATCTTGGTGGCTTCATTATAGTTATTATTATACCACCATTCAACTAAAGGTAGCTAATGTACCCACTGATGCTTCTTTTCTAAAGTGAAGCATCTCAGATAGCTCTCCAATTATTTTTTGGCTTCTTCTATTTTACCATCGCTTTGGGGATGAAAGGTGGTACTTAGTTGGAGTTATGTGCCCTATAGCTTGAAACGTTCCTGCCAAAATTTGTTGGTGAAAGTTGGGTTGCGATCAAACACAATGGAATTCAGTATGCCATGTGGTTTGAAGATCTGGTCTAAGAAAACTTCAGCCACCAAAGTGGGGGTAAATGGGTGTGGTAGAGCATAAAAATGAACATATTTAGAAAGTCTATCCATAACCACCATGATGACTGATTTGTTTCCTAACTTTGGGAGACAAGTGATCAAATTTGTAGAAACATCCATTCAGACAGAAGCATGGAGTGGCAATGGTTGTAAGGTTCCTCGTAACTTGACTATTTCCCCTTTGTTGTGTATGCATGCATCACATTCAGCTACAAAAGTAATAATGTCACTTTTCATGCCAGTCCAAAAGAAAGAACGACATGTGCAAAAATAAGTCTTCTGAAAGCTAGAATTCCCTGCAATTGGAGAGGAGTGCAACTCATCCAAGATGAGGGTTTTGAGGGTGGAGGTTAGGAATATAACTACTCGATCCTTGTACCAAAAAATATCATCCTTCCAAGAGTAGGCTATTGAGGAATTAGGATCATATCTTAAGTGATTAATGAGTTGGGAAAGAGGGGTGGGAAAAGCATTCCTTGCAGGCCTCTCCAATCCAATCTAGTATGGGTAGAGAGATTGATAGCATGGTGCTCTCATCCTCAAATTGGCACGATAAAGCATAAACCACCACATTGTCATGCTATTTCTTGTAAATTATCTCATAATCATATCCCAACATTTTTGAAAGCCATTTATTTTGCTGTGGTGATGATAGGCACTACTTTAGAAAATCTTTTAGGCTTTGATGGTCCATGTGGGTTTGGAAATGTCACCTCAAAAATTATGGTCACCAAGTGTCTATTGCATGTAAGAGGGCCATCATTTATTTCTCATAAATAGATTGAAACAAATGTTTGCCATTGAGTTGTTGGCTAGTGAAAGCCAATTTTCTACCTTCGTGCATTAAAATAACACCAATACCTGTACCTGAAGCATCACATTCAATCACAAAAGATTTTTTGAAGTCTAGTAGAGCCAATATGGGAGTGGAGCACATGGCTTGTTTGAGAGCCAAGAAGGCCTATTGAGCTGCATCAGTCCAAAGAAATGAGTTTTCCTTGAGAATATTAGTGAGGGGTCTAGAAATGAGTCCATAATTGTGGAAAAAATTGCGATAGTAGCTAGTGAGACAAAAGAATCCCCTCAAAATCTTCAAGGTTTTTGGTTGGGACCAATCTTGCATTGCCTATATATTTTTTGGATCAACCCACACTCCATGACCCAAAATTTGTTCCAAATACTCGACTTATTCATGCCAAAATAGCACTTGGATAATTTGACAAATATTTTGCGATCTCAAAGTAGTTGTAATATCTACTCTACATACTGAAGATGTTTTTCCCAGGTTATGTTGTAGATGAGAATGCCATCGAAGAAGACTAGGACAAATTTTTAGAGATATGGTTTCAGTAGGTAGCTCATGAGATTTTGAAAAGTAGATGGAGAATTATAGAGACCAAATGGAATGACCAAGAATTCATAATTCCTTCATGATTTCGAAAGGCAGTCTTGGGAATGTCTCCTTCCTTCATGCATATTTGGTGATAGCCTCAGTGGAGGTCGAGCTTAGTAAATAATTGAGCACCATGCAATTCATCATACGGATCATCAAAAACTAGAATGGGACATTTGTAGTTCATAGTGAGTTTGTTGAGGGCCCGAAAGTCTGGACACATGTGTCATTCTCCATATTTATTTAGAACCATGACCACTAGAGATGAATAAGGATTGGTGTTGGGATTAATAAATTTGGCTTCGAGGAGTTCTTTGATGATTTTTTCAATTTCATTCTTTCGGTAAAAAGGATATTGATATGGGTGAACATTAGGTGGCTGGGTACTCGGGACCAAAGGGATGCTATAATCATATTCACCCTTAGAGGGTGGAAGCTCTTTAGGTTTTTCAAAGTCTGCTGGTGGTGATCTAATACCTGTTGCATCTAAGGATGAATATGAGGGGTAGTGGATTCAATGGCCTGAATGACATTAAATTGGATGACTACTCCATGATGACCCTTTTTTAAAAGCTTTTCCATTTGATGCAAGTTGATGATATTAGGAAGACTTGCCCAAAGTACCCTTAATGTATGGATGTGGTAGTTCTGCTTAAAGCTTATGTATAACTCCTGGAAATCGATTGTGATAGGGCCCAGTGTTCAATGCCATTGAACACCCAGGACAATTTCGCAACCACCCATTTAAATAGAAAACATGTTGGTATTTTGGTGGTAATCTCGCATCTGAAGTTTAATATTTTCACAGAGGCCTTCACATTTCATGGTCCCCCCATCAAAGACACAAAATTGGAAATTTGATACTACCTGCATAGAGAAATGAACAACTTCTACAACTCTCTTATGGATAAAGTTATGAGTGTGACCATTATCAATCAATGCCACTACTAATCGATGTTTAATAAAGCCTCAGATTTTGAGAGTTTGAGGTGAATAAATGACATCAAGACATGTAGTGAGATAACCAGCTCATTTGGCATAGATGTGAGATCATTTTCGGTTTGGGTTTCCTCGGCTTCTTCCTCCGGTACCTCAAGGGATGGACATTCCTCTGCTAAGTTATTATCAATAGCATCAATTTGAAATAATTTTGGATCCTTGCATTTATGTCCACGGTAGTACTTGTCATTTTAGTAGTCACACAATCCTTGTTTTCTTATTTTGACCATTTTTGTTGGTGACACCTTTTGAACCTTAAGTGTTTGGGTGGGACACACCTTGGTGATGAAATTTGGACGATTAGACTGGGAATTTTAAGGTGATTTCCACATCTAAGGCCTTGCTGCATGCGTCCATGATCCGAATCGGATCCATCAAAGACTGGCAAAAAACCATGACTGTATCATGTTGGGAGGAATCTATAAAAATTCCAAAACAATGATCAAAAACACCCTGAACCAATGGCAATGGCAGCCAACGTGGAATGACGAGGACCTCAGTCAAAGCATGCTGATCGAGGCCCATGGAGATTGCGCAGGAGGTCGAAGTAGCCCTTGGGAGCCTCGGATTGGGAAAAGGAAGTGATTTTTGATGCATAATTAGTGGGCAAATAGGACCGAAGTGGGGCAAGCCTGAGCGCTTGGACGCATGGCGAACCAAAGAACCATGAGAGGGAGAGGCTAAAAAGCACTAATCGTACAAGGTGGGACCCACGCTCTAGAAACAGGCAGTATTGAACGGGGTGCCCTCGAACGGTAAACGGTTTTGGAGAAAGCAGAGCAATCCCACTCAGCGATCGACGCGTGGCGGTAGAGGTGAGAGAAAACCGCTGTTGATCATGCGTTATCGATTGAGCAGGTCAACCGCGCGAGATGTGCGAACGAAGTTGGATCTGGGGCCCCAGATCGGATGACTGAGATTGCACTCAATATAGGAAGCAGAATCGATGAAGGACTAAGCCGTTTTTGTAAAGATTTGAGTTCCATTTGACTGCCACGGTGGAGGAAGAATGCCTCCATGATGTAACTGAAGAAATGAATCGACAAGTAGGCTGGCGCTATTTAGAGGAGGACACGTGGCCACTTCTCGAGCATTCATGCTGATGTCGAACGGGGAACTCCAAGTGTAGCTGCAGAAGGTGAATCGATAGAGGCAGAAGAGGAACCGAACGGGCATGAGTTCAAATGGCGAAAAGCCATGAACAATGAAATGAAAAGAAACAATTGAACATTGAGAGACAGAAACTAGAGAAGAAGGTAGTAAGGCAACAATAGGAAGAGACAGAGGGCCGAGCTAACCAGTGGTAGTGTCGAGCACCAGAGCTTGAAGATTCAAGCCATCCCATAAAGGAATTTGTCTAGATCGAGCATCGTATTTGGCTCTGTCCATTGTAGACCTGAAGGTCACCGAGCTGGAGGGAGAAGAAGAGTCTATGTACTCCAGTGGCTTGGGGAATGCAAGAAACACCCCGCCAAGAAAACCTGCTTCAGGAGAACTCTCATCAAGTCCCTGCATTGTAATTCTCTACTCAAAGACCTAATAAAACAAGGCCACCATTGAAAGCTAGACCGGAGACGTAGCCCCGGAGAATAGGGTGAACTCCTTATTAAAATCGCTTGTGTCTTTGTCGTTGCTTACTATATTTCTCTATCTTCCTTCCATTTACATGTCTGTGTATTGGCAATCTGATCA
>APFE030684707.1:64567-96855 GCA_000404065.3 Pinus taeda | reverse complement strand
GGGCAACATAACTGACTCTTGTTGCTATTAAGTACGTAAGTAAATGTCCAGTTCCCGCACTTTTTTAGAATATATAATTTTTTTTGTCTTTTTCATATTTAAAGTCTAGAAAAGAATAAAAGAATGCCTATAGTACAGTGGAAAGAACGAGTATCTGAAAACATATGTTCTTGTTCCTGGGGCTGGAACATTCATATTTTTTTATGCAAGGTGGTGAAACTGGTCATCGACACTCAAAGGAATGTTCCTTCCATGGGTGTAAGGTGTTAAGTCACAAAGGCAAATGAATGCATGGTTTTTAACTTGCAAAAAGGCCTTGGTCAAAAGTGGCTTATACACGAGTCCAAATGAAGCTAGCTTAAGGCCAAAAAGGTATAATTAGTTAATATGCAAAGCAGCAATACAAATTAACACATGGGATCCTCAAGGGTATAAAGCTAGAAAAATAGGAAAGAAGAAGAATGAGGCTTCATTGCAAAGTCATGGTGGGACTAAAGAGGACTCCGGAGCCTAAGCAATTCTTGTAGCATGGGCAACATATGCTAGCAAGGATCTAAATAAGAAGCTAACGCAAGGAATGACTCTACCATTATGTTACGATTTAGTAAATCGATGAGTGAAGTGGTTAAAAAACCATAACATAATGGGGTTGACCCTATGGAAAAATATCATAGTATCAGGTTAAAGTGGATAATGCAGTGGAAAGTGATATATCCTAACCTATATGCCAGTAATGAAAAAGATACCTTCCACGATAGGTTTGTGATCATGGATTCTAAAATGTCGAAAAAACATCTCAAAGTCTTCATTTATCCTTAAAAACAACCTTCCCCAACATTTCAAGCCAAAAAATTAAAAGTTCATAAAATAATAAAAATTAAAAATATGAACTTTCAAAAAGTGGGTTTTAAAATTTCACTATAAATAGACATTTGTGCTTACCACAACTCATTTTGACTTGTAAGTGTTGAGATTTTGAGAGCTTGGGAGAGAAATTTGGGCATCCACAACCGATGATTTCTTCAAACCATTTGTCAACCAATCAGATTCCAATAATTCTAAACTCGATTTCTAGTCATTTCATGCAATTTGAGTCAAATCTAGTGATTTTTCATCGTAAGTTTTTGAAATTTTTTTTTTCTTCTGCATGTATGTGGGTTGTGTTTTTGAAAGTCACATGTAGAAATAAATACACATGAGTTTTCAAAATAGAAGTCGAGTGTACATGTCACTGTCTTTTAGAAAAGAAAAAAAACGCGTATACGTAGGTGGATTTGAAAAAATAAAAAACTAATGGATGAAAATGTCTTAAGTTGCAGGATGCCAATCGTTTGGAAGGAAAGAGAACATAGTGAGGTTGAAAATGAGGTTTTAGGAGATTAAGAATCATTATATTCTCTGAAAAATTGTGGATTTCTGAAATTCTACATGCTGCTAAAAATGAAAACCCAAACTCGGTTGCTAGAAATGCTTGTCCATTATTGGGAGCCAGACCAAGTGGTATTTGTGATAGATCAAATGCCCTTGGTAATAACTATACAGGATATTTACTTCATAACACAACTATCTCAAAAAGGGGACGCAACTAATGTAAAAGAGAGGGCTCAAGGAGGCCTAAATGTATTTGATTACATAGAGATCTATTGTAGATAAGGAACTGATGAAGTCAGATCTCAAATTCTGAAAACAAAATGTGAGCAACTTGCTAATAAAAATCATCCTCTTCACTATTGTTAAAGTGGCAGGTTCAGAAACTCTACATGAGGCCTCTTGCCTAGCCATGTTCTTGGAAGAAGAGTGCCTTGGACCCTAAGTATTTGATTGGTGCTCAAGTCTCTTGACCTGTATGAAAAAGAAACTAAATTTAGTGAAATGAGGGAAGACAATGAATTTTGGCTATGGTAGCATACTTTTCTCCTTCATTGAGAGAGTTCGGGCACTCCGGCACAAAGTTTCCACCACCATCAATAGTCCTAAAGTTTTGAGGATGGCCAGATGGTCAGATATGATCAGGAGATTAGGCAAAGGCAAGGTTTATCGATCAACATTCGATGATGAGTTCTTAGTATCGTGGGAGGAACAAATCATAGCCATAGATGATTATCCCTATGTCAACATAGACTACCGAGAGGACCCAGAGCTAGACCTTCCAGAGGGTGCTGCATGGGGCGAGATGGGTAAATTTTTTATCTTATTTTATTTTTTTATTATGAATATGATATTTAAGAAGTCGAAATATATTTCTCCATGAAACAAAAATATTACCAAATTATATGATCATGATGCATATGTTGGACCAGTAAGACCTAAGGGTCAACCTAGACATAGGCGTCATGGAAAAGGTGTATAGATAACTGCAGCTGAGACCGAGAGGGTATTACACATAGTTTAGAGGAAATTGGAGGGTCTAACTCACTAGTTTCCAATGACAACTATAGAGGACCTCCCCGATGGTCTTAAGAGGCCACTGGTAGGAATACTACAAGAGTGGGTGCAACTCTTTCGATGGGTGGCGAATGCCATCGTCCACTTCCATGATGCATATATAGGGTAGGGCCCATATACTTAGTTTCTAGATTACTGATATTTTATGGACGTGATCGGGAATACGCCCTAATTTTGTAGGACATTTGTCCACATTTTGTAATATTTTGAACATATTATTCCTATCTATATACAAACAATTTCTAAATGGTTTGATCATATATACAAATGATTTTATAGTATTTTGATTTTAAAGTGATGAATTATTAATATGCCAATATAATGCTTGATTAGATATAGAATCAACAAATGGATTTTCTGATCATGGAATATGAATGAAGTAATATAAGTAAATGATCTTTGCAATAATATCACTCTCAGAAATTGGCAACGTAATAGAGGATCTCTCACACGATATATGTTGTTTAATTGAGACACCACCAGTTGTGAATCCAAAATGATTCAATACCAAAAGATATTGCATCAGATAGTAAATTAATAATAACATGGTATTATTGGATGCAAGAGAGATACATGTACCTCTTGTGATTAACAAATGACTAGATGGATAGTAAATTACCTAAGAGATGGAAGCTAATTTCCGAGTATGTTTAGTAGCACCATCAATGAATCCTAGATACACCAGATCACCCATTGAAACCTGCCAAAGAAGATCAAAATACCATCATGATCTGAAATGAGGGTTTAACATCTTGTTATACTTACAATAACCTCCCACTCCAAAGCTTAACAAATATATGATCTAGCTTATGTTGACAACTGCAGAATTAAGTACTTGAAACAGGTGTATGTCTTTGTTTGGTTTTAACTGTTTAAGTGTTTTAACTGCTTTGTTTCTGCTGATATTAAACACACATAATAGCCATATAATGTAGAAAATAAACATCAACACATATCAACAAATTTAATCTAAGAGTTCACTCGAATATTGTGGGCTACGTCTCCTTGAGCTTTTGTCATCTTGACTTGCTCTTTGGGATTATGGCAAGGTTTCTTTTACAAGTTCCACACTCAACTCCAAAGGTTACTAAACTAAACCTATGGGCTTAGAAAACCATCTATATCCTTGTCATGGCTGTCATCATTCTGCAAAAAGATCTTAGATCCCTTAAACTTGATTCCTTCAATCGGTGCACTGAGCTTTCCTGAGCTTCTTGATGGCACTAACTCCTTCAGAATTCTTCAATAGTCTCTACAACCTCTTCTACTGTCTCCATCACGTATCATACATATGTCAGTTTTAATCTCAGATAGAAATTAGCTGCATACAAATTCTAAAACACAGAAAATAAACAATAGCGAGAGCATAACACATAAAACACATATACACAGAGATTTTCCCTTGGATCCCAAAACCAGGACTACTAGCTTTATTTTTCATTATGTTGCTTTAAATGTTATAATACATATTTATACATGCCGAAGCATCCAATACCATGGAATGAAAACCATCGCATCCAAAAACATGGATCGAAAACCAATGCATCCAAAACCATGTGCGAAAAACATACACAAAACCATAGGTAGGTTTGCCCAACCTAACATAGGGTCCAAAACCAAAATTTTCCGGGGTGCTGCCTCGGACCCCATAGAGTGAGGTTACCTGCACCCCTCAAACCCCCTGTGACCCTCCTGCTGTGCAATCCGCGCAATGACGAGGGGGCTCCACACCCCCTCTAACCCCCCGATTAACTACATGGGCTAGTTGTGGAAAGAATATAACACAACCCAACATTCTCCCACTTGTTTTTTTCTTTCCATAGGGGGCCACAAGAGAGCTTAGTCATTTATCTAGCCTTGCAACTCCCATTGTTTCTCTACACCAAGAGAACTTCTTAGAGCTCACAAATTTTGTCAATGCATCTGCAGTATTCATCAAAGTGTCCACCTTTAGGAGCAACACCTTTTTGTCTTCTATTATAGCCCTCACAAAATGATACTGAACATCAATGTGCTTTGTCTTTGAATGATATGTAGGGTTATTTGCCAAGAAAATTGCACTTTGGTTGTCACAGTCTATTCTTATAGCTCCTTGTACTAACCCCATATTTGAACACAATTTCTGTAACCAAACTGCTTCCTTGCTTGCATGAGTAGCTGCCATGTATTTTGCCTCTATAGTTGATAGTGCCACTACAAATTGTTTCTTACTCATCCAACTGACGGCACCTCCAAATAGGTTAAACACATACCCACTTGTAGATCTTCTTTGATCCAGATCTCCAGCCCAATCTGCATCAACAAAGCCATGAATATCCAACAGTCTATCCAATTCTAGTCTTCCTTGGTAGCACAAACCATAATCACTAGTGCCATGCAAATACCTGAAAAACCACTTCACTGGTGGTGTGTCCAATGGCTCGCTGTGTCGCGTGTTTGACATAGAACTTCCAACGTCCGAGCGCATGTCAATTTCAGTCTAGTAGTAGACCGTTGTCATACAATCAGGCTACTGACGGTGTACTTCATATGGGAAACACAAGGACCATGTTCCTCTTCCCTCTTCTTGTTGTCTTGGGACACTATTCAACAGATTAGACTTATACCACCTACAAGGAATAGAACGCTCAGCGGGTTGTACTATCCTGGCATTAAATTCTCCGAATTTTGCCTCGACATACGTTCCGTCTGCTTAAACAAAGGTTCCTCTTGCGGGGCCGATTCTCTTTTAATTTCCATTCCAAAAAATATAGTTGCAGCACCAAGATTCTTTCATGTTGAATTTGGAGGACAATTGGGTCTTCAAATCCTGGATTAATTTCCTATGTCATTCCAACTAGCAACATATCATCCACAAGTAAGACCAAATAAATTACATATCACACATTAATTTAAAATACACACAATGATCTTCTTTGCTTCTTAGTGAAGCCACATCCCCGTTTAAATGTATTCAGAATTTCTGATACCACATCCTTTGTGATTGTTTTAACCCATACAGAGACTTCTTTAACTTGCATACCAGTTCTTTCTTACCCTTCATCGCAAAGCCTTCAGGTTGCTTCATGTAGAGTTCCTCTTCCAAATCCTTGTGAAGAAATGTTGTCTTCACATCCATCTGTTCTACCTCAAAATCAAAAGTAGTAGCAATAGATAAAAATAATCTAATAGAAGTTACCTTGGCAACAGGTGAAAAAATATCACCAAAATCAATTTCTAGCACTTGGTAATAACCTTTTGCTACCAAATTAGCTTTATATTTCTTCACCTTTCCTTCTGCATTTGTCTTGTTCTTGAACACCCATTTGCTGCCAATGGGTTTCCTTCCAGCCGACAACTCCACCAGATCCCAAGCCTCGATTTTGTACAAAGATGCCATTTATCAACCATGGCCTCTTTCCAGAGTTTTTCATTCTCTGAATCTACTGCTTCCTTCACAGTTCTGGGATCATCATCAGTAATAGATAAAGAAAAATTTGAACAGAAAGCAAATGGACTATACCTTTCTGGTTGCCTTCTTTCTCGAACTGATCTTCTCACACCTAGAGATTGTGGATATTCATCTTCTCATTCCTCCTCTGCTGTAGAGTCTGATTCTTCCTCCTTTAGCTCAAACTCTATCTTCTCAATTTCCTTTGGTTGGACTTGATGTTTAATAACATCTTTCACCTCTCTGAACACCATATCTCGGCTGTACAAAACCTTCCTTGTTGCTAGGTTCCAAAGCTTATAACCCCTTAAACCATCCTTATACCCAATAAAGATGCACTTTTTAGATTTATTATCCAACTTGGTTTGTTTCTCCTTTGGAACATGTATGTATGCATCACATCCAAATAACCTCAGATGTGAAAGAGAGGGTTTCTTACCAATCCGTATCTCTTGTGGAGACTTATCCTCCAAAGCTGATGAAGGTGATCTGTTGACCAGGTAACATGCAATCTCCACCGTCTCTGCCCAGGATTCTTGTCCTATCCCAGCACCACTGAGCATGCTTCTTGCCCTTTCCATCAACGTCTTGTTCATTCTTTCTATGACTCCATTTTGCTGAGGTGTATATGGAGTAGTCTTCTGCCGTGCCATACCACACTTCTTACAGAATTCTTCAGATTCATTATTGCAAAAATCTCCATCATTATCTGTCCTTAGCACCTTTATCTTCTTCTCTGTCTGGTTTTCCACCAGAGCCTTAGATTCTTTAAACTTGTCAAGGAATTCAGATTTCTTCTTAAGGAAATACACCCATGTATTCCTTGAGAACTCATCTATAAATGACACATAGTACATAGACTTACCTAGTGATGGAACCTTCATAGGTCCAAACACATCATTGTGCAGAAGCTTTAATATCTGTTTTTCCCTCTTACCACCAGAGGGGAAACTCACTCGATTCTGCTTCCCATACACACAATTTTCACAGAAATCAAAATCCAGAGAGCTATTACTCATGCCTTTTACCATACCTTTACCATGAAGTATTTTAAGGCCCTTCTCTCCAATATGTACAAGCCTTTGATGCCACAGCATGGTCTTCTCTCCAAAGACCACTAGATTTTCTGCTCCACTTTCAGGAACCACAGAGCTGTTGCACCCATAAAAAATAGTGCTACCTTGTAGCTTTCACAGAGTTCCAATCCAAACTCCCTGCATTAATACCAGTGCTCCCCAAACTATCTTGCAGGTATCCTTCTCGAACAATGTTTTTACACCTGCACCATCCAACTTTCTTACAAGAATTAGATTTTTGGCCAATGCAGGAATATGCAAAACACCCGGAAGTGTTCTAACCCTTCCAACTTGAAACTTCAACTTTACTTTTCTGCGAACAATGATTCTAGCCTTCTTGTCATCCCCCAGGAAGACATCACAACCATTGTATTTCTCATACTCATAGAACCACTCTCTATGGGGAGTGAAGTTAAAGGATGCACCTCAGTCAATAAACCATGCCTCATGATCTACATGTGTACTTGAAGAAGCCAAGTACACATCCCCACCTTCATCTAAGGTGGTTTTCACCTCTGCAGAAGGAGCATCATCAGATCGCTTCCTTTATCAGGAGCTTTAGATTTACATTCCCTTTTGTAGTGTCCTTCCTTTCCACATTTCCAGCACATCACCTTTACAGGTTTTCCTGGAGATTTAGATCTCCCTCTAGATTTAGATCTCCCACTCGATGACTTATTTTTGTTTCTATTCTAGGACCGTCCTCATACAGACAAGGCATCACCATTTGGGTTGTCCATATTTTTTCGTCTCATCTCCTCTGTTAGCAAGGCTGAGACTATTTCATCAAACTGCAAAGAAATTGCATTGCTACCTATTGCAATAACCAGACTATCCCATGAATCTGGTAGAGAACACAACAGACTGATGCACTTATCTTCATCTGAAATTTTAATATCAACAGATGATAACTAACTTACCACAGTGTTAAACGCATTCAGATGCTCTGCCACCGAGTCTCCATCTTTCATCCTCAGGTTATATAGCTTTTTCCGCAGGAATAGTTTATTCACCAGAGACTTAGATTGGTACAAAGTCCCTAACTTGTCCCATAGAGACTTCGTCGTAGCTTCCCCTGATACATTCAGCAATACTGAATCTGAGACACACAATCGTATTTTTCTCTTTGCCTTCTGATCCAACTTCTTCCATTCTTCATCGATCACTCCCATTGGTTTAGTACCCGGATCTACTGTGATCCACTAATCTTTATCCACCAACAGATCCTCCATCTTGAGTTTCCACAACTCAAAACTCTAACCATTGAACTTCTCAATCTCTATCTTTCCGCTGCTTGGCATTTTCTTTCACCACCATAATCGATCTCGCAGATCTCCCACTGAACAGGGTCTACCACAGGCCCGAGCGAAACCCCTCACCAACAAAGTGGTCCACTAGAAGCCAAAACAACTCTGATACCAAATGTAGGTTTTAACCCCGTACAGAAATTACCTGCATATGAATTCTAAATCACATGAAAAATAAAAATGCGAGAGCATAACACATAAAACACATTTACACAGAGATTTCCCACTGGATCCCAAAACTGGGACTACGAGCTTGATTTTTCATTATATTCCTTTCAATGTTACAATACATATTTATACATGCCGAAGCATCCAATACCATATTTATACATGCTGAAGCATCCAATACCATGGACCGAAAACCATCACGTCCAATACCATGGACCAAAAACCATCGCGTCCAAAAAACATGTGCGAAAATCATGCACAAAACCATAGGTGGGTCCGCCCAACCTAACGTAGGATCCAAAACCAAAATTTTCCAGGGCGCTGCCCTAGATCCCATAAAGTAGGGTTACGGGTACCCCTCAAACCCCCTGTTAACTATGTGGAAAGAATATAACACAACCCAACATTACTTGTATCAAAAACATACAGAGATCAAAATCTATGGATGTGAGTTGCCACCTTACGAAATGCCAAGGTATCTCCATATGAGATTATTTTCTCTGGAGTACTACAGGAAAGTGATGAATTTTGATGAGATTCATTTGGTTGAAACCAAGAAGAAGGCCCAACTAAGAATAAAAGATCATCTTGGACCATTCATTTGTAATAGTAGAGAAGCAAGAAAGAAGGCAGATGAAATCATCCAAAGATTGATATTAAAACAAAGTTTCAGATGGGCCTATGATCCCCACAGCTTCATTTGTGATAGGAGGTAGAAAAATAAGCTATCTCCTTACATCCACTATAGGATCCTGGGAATTGAATAGTATGTCAATCTGTTTGAATGGAGGGAAAACATATTAGTATATTGAAATAGTATAGAGGTTGCAGTTGACAATGTATTGATGGATTTAGATAGGAGGCTTGATGAAGGTTTATTTCTATAGGTGCCTAGAGAAACTCCATCTCAAAGGCAGTCATAAGAACATACTGGACAGTCTTCAGAGCAAGCAAGGCCATCAGGCCAACTAGAATCATCAGAACAAGCAGAGTCATCAAAACAATAAGAGATTTTAGAACAACAAGAAGAATATGAATAGCCAGAAATCTCAGAGGAGCTTGCTCAACCTGAACAAATAATGAGAAATCTCCTATTTTGGAGACTCCTCTCAACAAGGAAAGAAACCTTAAAAGAGACAGAGAGGAGGCCACTCCTTCTAGTAGGCCTATTGAACAAACATTTTCTAAAAGGCAAAGGTTAAACCCATATTTAAAACAAGAGTACACAAAGGAAACAACATGCAACACAGCGACAGAAAGGATGGAATGTGGGCACACTATCCCTCCAGGAGGTTCACTATCCACCTCACAGTTCCAGGTATTAGAAAGGCAACAGAGCACCGAGGTATCTTCCTTTAGGGCTCTTTCTAGTCATAGCTTGGATATTAAAGAGAAATATAAATAAATGAAAGCAGGTAATGAAAGATTAAAGCTACAAAGTTATGCCCATTATTTGAAGATGGCCCCAACAAACCAGACAAGGCTGATGTGAGCCTTTGACATAAAGGAAGGCAAGATGGAGATGAGTTTTCTTAAGCCAACTCTGCAACAACCAAGTTTAATTGTTGACTGTTTGATAACTGATTTTGAAGTTTTGGCAAAGGATATCCACCCAATTGATCATATAGAGCTACATAAGGAGACAGGTGAAATGGTCTACTCCATGTTGACCAACAAAGCAATCATAGCTCATCAAATCCAGAGCTCACTCAATAACACATCAGAACAACTTCAATTGGAAAAGGCCTCATCACAGGCCAAAGATACTAGAATTAAGTCCTTAGAGGACTTGATAAGAGAGTTGGGACATGATCCCAAGGATGTGAAATTAGTAGAGAAATTAATAAAAAAGAAAAATGATGATATAACTACACTAAAGAAGCAGCTCAAGATCCCTCCTCTTCACCATCCTCAAACTGTTGAAGTTATAGAAAAAAATGGACAAAGAACTTATGGACTTAGTCCTTAAGTTGAATGATCAATTAAAAGAAATTGATAAATAATTTGAGAAGTTAATGCAGTGTAAGCAGAGTGAGATGGCCACCGCTCCTCAAACTATAATTCCTACAGTTTCCATAGTAGTACCCTCCACTTTGGAAGCTTCTTTAGCACCAACAAGTCCAACAGCAATAACATTGCCAATAGAAGGCACTACTTCAGCCACAGGTACATCAACCATTACAAGGACAATAACAGAAAGAACAGATGAATTGGTTAAGGCTATGGAACAAATGGGCATGCAGGCCACAGAATTGAAGAAGCTCAAAGACCAAGTAACAAGTTTAAAAACAAGTTGTGAACTTGAACAAATTGAGAATAAAGAAGAAGCACGAAAAAATGAAAATATGGTGGAATGAATAAGAATCCTTGAAAAGGATTTGACACTAGAAAAACCATTGGGAGATATCAAGGATATACTATGGACCAATATCATTGACTCCGCCAATGATATTTGGCTTTCCATATAGGTTATTTTTGAGAAAACTGAATTAGTCAAAATAGCCATGGAAGCCATACAAAAGACAAAGGAAGAACTAGGAGACACGCTTGAAGAAGAAAATCAATTCATAGATTTTTTGAATAGTAGAAACAGGTACCAGCTAGATGAATTAGAAATTCAGGATAGAACCGCAACTATCATTGAGATAAAGAAGGTTCTCTCTAAAAGGAACTTGATGTTTAATTTGGAGAAAAAATTTCAAAGCATTCAAGCAGAAATCGACAGTTTCATGTTAAAATATGGAATTTTGAGAGAAAAGGACGTCCTAGTCCTCTGATCATACATGACAAATTAATGACACAAGAGGATTACATTGATAGATTGCACAAATAGTCCAAGAGCTAAGCTAATTCTTCAGTAGTAAGAGCATTACCCACAGGAAAGGTACTTTGTGATGGCCTGGAGAATTTGTTCTATATAGAACATGAAATCAAGCACTTGTTCACCATCAAACCCAATTTTTCCAAATATACGGAAGCCAATGAAATCTATAGGAAAATGATCAGAAAAAATTACCAGATAGTGAATGGTGTATCAATTTTACAGATTTACTATAGGTTACTATAGTAAATCTAGAAGGTAAAGATAACATCGAAGCAAAAACAAGTAATACATGATTAATCAGCACAGGTAAAGAGTATCGGTATGTTAAAGATAAGAGAGAGTCCAACACATAACTACCAAGGCAATCGTAAGAGCCAAATCCAAATTCTAGTAGCTAGCACATTAGCAAATAAAGGAACAACAAGCAAACAAATTTCCATGTGTCTCTATCTTCATGTAGAAGATAATTTTTGTTTCCTAGATTAATTCTCATACATTTATGAGATATTTTGTATCAAATTTTGTACAAATACTTCACAAGTCGAAGTAATAAGGGTGGATTAAAAAGCATTTCTGGGGACATTTTGTTGTAAGCTAAGGAGCTATTGTACTCAAGATTGGACAGGTTTACTGGATTATGAAATAAAGTTGAGGACATTTCACTCGATTCTTGTGCATGACTTGAACCAAATAAGTATCATTTTCTCTTGTTTAAATCTCATTTTCTGTATATGTTATGATATCTTCATATGTATTCTTATAAAATCTTAAAAGAAAACAAGGAATGATATCATCAGGATTAGCTTAAGTGCTCTCTATTTTAACTGTTTTCTTTATTTATGTTTTTTTCCTAAACTGCCTTGGTCTATGGATTCTTCATTGCCCTTTACTATTAGTCATCCTTCCTTTCTTCATCTCATTCCTGGTTAAGGATTCTTCATTTCCCTTGGCCCTAGTTAGGATTTTCCATTCATTAAAACCTTCAGATTTGTTCTGGTTACGTAAACCTGCCCTATGAACTCTTACCTCAGTGATAAATCAAATCCGGTTAAGCCTTTCTTGATTAACTCCATAACCCAATGGCCTGAATACTTTCTCTACCCATCTGTTTCCTTAATTCTACCACCCAATCAAAACAAAACACATTGAGCACTAATAAATAGCCTAAAATATACCCAAAACAAAGCTAAATCATAAATTGAGAGCCCTCTCTGGACCTAGGTTGGCTAGAACCTAGGTTGAAAAGATTGGTTTGTGGTAACATAGGGCTATTCCTTCTTTGATAACTTCTAAGGAAAAAAACATGAGTGATAATAGGATGGATGATGTGGGAGACCCTTGGGTGACCTTCGGGGGCTTCTTAGAGTTTCTCCCTCAATTTGGCCTCAAGATAGGCCACTACATGAAAACTTACAAGATCTACTAGAAACATACAAGATTCCATGTATTTCTACAGGATGCAGCCATGAGAAAAATGATGGGTGTTGGAGGTGATCAAAAGCTTGGGGAAGGTAGTTAATGGGTGGAATGGAGTGAGAAGAGGACTAGAATCACTTTGAACCCAAAACCAAGTTTAGGGGATGGTTGGATTTGCTCAAAATGCTTGAGGAAATTTCTATGTAAAATGTTTAAATTGGTGAAGGTTTTGATGGAAATGAAGAATTCCTATGGGTGAATGGAATTAGAAGGTAGCTTCTTGCTATTGGACCTCTGTCTACTTTTGAAGTGCCTACTCTGCATGAAACATGTATAATTTTGAAGAAGTCATGTAAACACGAAGCATTCTCATAAGGTAGAAAAGAAAAATTAATGAACTAAATGTATACCTTATGCATGAGGAAAGTAGCGTAAAGGAATGGAATCATGGATGAGATCTACTACAAGAATGAAGATAGAAGATATGGTAATGCAATCCTACATTGCAAAACTGATCAAATTCTATCTTAAATACAATAAACTCTTAAAGCTTATGAAAGAAATAGAGATCTGTGTGTTTGGGGCTGCATAAGGCTCCCTTCCTCAAATGATGATCCCAGAGGGACGAAGTGAGGCAAAGACACCTACTGATAGCCTTGTGGTGCTTATTTTATCCCTACCAACTGGCTATTGAAGTAATTCACAAATGGAAGCAAACTCATAAACAACCAAACAAATCTACACCACTTGCAATGAAAATACCTCTAAAGACAAATTAACAATGAAGCTATGAAACCAAGCTAAAAATACAAATATAAAAGAGGACCCTTGGCTACTAGGCTTGAGCCCTAACCCAAGAGCTTCAGCCCTCTAAGTTAACTCAATCCTAGCTCAAAAAAAAAACTCATTATTATTACCAAAATAGAAAATTAGATCAAAATCATCAACAAGTCTGGAGCTCGAAAATAGCTCGAAAATACTTAGAGTTTTACAACAAAAATTAGAATCCTAATGAGGCTCTAGGCCTCTACACCTATACAAATAATGTCCAAAATGACTTCCTTAAAATTAGGGAGGGTCAACTCCCAAACACGAGATAAACTAGCTCTTTGTCTCTCACTTGCTCAATTGCCTACTAATCCTCATGACCTAGCTTCTTGCACTCCAAGCTAGTATGATAAATGGAGGAATATTTGAATGGGGGAGAAGTAACTGAGGAGGATTTACCTCCTAAAATCCCTCTCCCTTGTCTCATTCGAGTTTCAACCTTAGTGTTTGCCAAAATTCCTTGATTTCCTCCTTCAAACCTGCATTAAATTCATATTAACCCACTACACATGTATCCCACTATAACTCATCTTATAAACAAAATATAATAAAAAACATGTAATAAGTTTTGAGAAAAAGTGGTTTGACTAAGCTATGAGGTGAATTAAGGCCCATATAATTTTCCAATAATGAGGCTTATCAGGTACCCATCTCTACTACATAACCTTTATTAATGACTTCTCAAGAAAGACTTGGATATATTATTTGAATCATAAGGATGAAGCCTATGACATGTTGAAGGAGTTCAAAAACTTTGGTTGAAAATAAAACAAGGAAGAAAATTAAGATATTTACTTATAATAATGGTGGAGAGTACATTTCAAAGGAGTTCATTTATTTTTACGAAATGGAAGGTATTGAGAAAGAGACGATTTTGATCTATACTCCCGAAAAAAATGGAGTGGCTTATAGAAAGAATAGGATTATTGTGGAAGACACTTGTGCCATGCTCCACGATCAAAGATTGTCAAATTTCCTTTGTGGAGAAGCAACAAATGTTGTTGTATATGTTTAAAATAGGGTGCCTAATGAAGAATTGGACAACAATACCCCCGAAGAAGTGTTGACAACTTTCAAGGTTGATGTTGGTCATCTAAATATCTTTGCCTTCCCCATATATTTCCGTGTGCTCAAAGACAAAAAAAAATTCTAGAAACCATGGGAATAAAAGGTTAATTCATTGGGTATTGTGAAAATTATAAATCATTAAAATATATATTCCTTGTCAAAGGAAGCTTAAAATTAGGGGGGATGTAATGCTTGATGAAGATGCTACACTTGGGAAAGAATGAGACCTTCCTATACCTCCTCCTCTCGAGAATAAAAATGATGATATTGATATCTTTGATGATCCTTCTATGCCCAAATCTGAGAGATGTTGTTGATGATCCCATGAAGCCCATAGATCCCTTAGACTCTCCTCCATATAATCCTCCTACCACTAAGAGGCCACTTTGGCTTCATAAGACATTACAAGATGGTGAGAGACGAGTTCCCATTCAAATATCATTTAGAGAAAGAAAGATCCATATAGGTACCAGAGATATGTTGTAACCATGAGCACTATGATTCAGGATGAACCTCCCACCTTTAAATAAGTCATGAAGGAATAGGTTTGGAAGGATAATATGGCTGAAGAATATGTATCAATTGTTAATAATGGAATATGGGATGTTGTGACAAGACTAAAGGGAAAAATCATTGTGACTTCAAAATGGCTATTCAAGATAAAACATTGAATTGATGAAATCATTGAGAAATACAATGTGTGTTAGAAAATTATATATTACGGAGAAATGGAACACATAAATATTGTAGAAATATAAACACAGAAAATGCATAAAACAGGAGAGACACAGATATACATGGTTCACCCAATTTGGGCTATGTCCACCCTGAACAGCCACTCCTTCCTTTCTATTATCTAGAAAAATGAAGAGACACAACGTACAATAGAGCCGCTGTAATATCCTTTGTTTTCTCTCACAGTCTCACCTCCTAATGAACCACCCAGATTGACTAGAAATTACTATACTTTTACAAGGCAATTTTACATCTGGTTTTGGCTGCGGGGATGCTGCCCCAAAACACTCACTGGGGCACCACTGGCCCGTGGACCCCCCAGTTGGGGGGGATCAAGCCCCCCTAACCCCTGCGGGGGGGAGGGACAAGTTCCCCTTGCATGGAAGGGTGTACAAACTTCTTGGGGTATACATCCAACTGAAACAAAGACCTCTGAACAATCATGCTCCACATCAAACAATATCCCACTTGGAGAATGATTGTAGCAACTCCATCGCTACTTCATTTGCTGGAGAATGACCTCTCTTTCAACCTGGCTATTTCTCATCTTCATTATCATCCTTGAAGACCAATTGAAACTAAGCATATTCTCAGTTTGTCCCTGGTTACGACTCTTGTTAGCATATCTGCAGGATTCTGGCTAGTGTATATCTTTTCCAGCTTCAACTCTCCATCTTCCAACACTGATCATATGAAATGGTACTTGAGTTGTATGTGTTTACTCCTAGAATGAAATGCTGAGTTCTTTGCAAGATGAATGGCACTTTGGCTATCACTGTATAATGTGCCCATATCATGCTCCTTACCCAATTCACCCATAAACCTTTGTAACCAAATCATTTCTTTACTAGCCTCTGTAGCAGCAACATACTCTGCTTCTGTTGTTGAAAGTGCAACAACACTTTGGATTTTTGAAACCCAACTGACAGTTGTTCCACCAACAGTAAATACATATCCTGTAGTGCTCCTCCTGTTATCTCTGTAACCTACCACATCTGCATCAACATATCCCTGTAGAGAAATGTTTGAACCACCAAAGCATAATGCTTGATTTGTGGTAACTATCAAATATATGAGAATCCATTTCACTGCCATCCAATGTTCCTTTCCTGGATTGTTCATGTACCTACTTACAACTCCCACTTCATGTGCAATATCAGGCCTTGTGCAGAACATTGCATACATTAAGCTTCCAACTGCTGATGCATATGGAACTTTAGACATATAATCCATGTCTTCTTGGGTCTTTGGGCACATTTCTTTACTAAGTTTGAAATGGCTAGCAAAAGGTGTACTAACTAGTTTTGCATTGTGCATATTAAATCTTTTCAACACCTTTTGTATGTACTCATTCTGAGACAATGTTAATTTGCGATTTTTCCTGTCTCTAGTGATTCTCATACCAAAGATTTGTTTTGTAGCTCACAAATCCTTCATTGCAAATGAATTTGCCAATTTTCTTTTGAGCACATTTATTTCCTCCATGTTAGACCCTACAACAAGCATGTCATCTACATATAATAACAATATAATATAGCTGCCATCATTTTGCTTTTTCGGATAAACACAATGATCAAAGTGACATCTAGTATAACCTTCTTCAAACATAAACTTGTCAAATTTTAGATACCACTGTCGTGGAGCCTATTTTAAGCCATAGAAGCTCTTCTTCAACCTGCACACTAGTTTCTCCTTCCCGTTCACCTCATATCCTTGTGGCTGCTGCATATATATCTCTTCCTCGAAATCCCCATGGAGAAAGGTTGTCTTTACATCTAACTACTCAAAATTAAAATCTTCAACTACTATTAGACTTGAAATAGTTTTGATTGAAGTCATTTTAACAATAGGGGAAAATATTTCATCAAAATCAATACCTTTCTTCTGTGCAAACCCCTTCACGACAAGTCTAGCTTTGTACCTCTGTTTTTTTCCATCTTCTTCCTTCATCTTGTAAACCCATTTATTCTTCAATGTAGTTTTTCCTGCGGGCAACTTGACTAAGTCTGAAGTCTGGTTATGCATTAAGGAGTCCATCTCTTCTTCCATGGCTACCTCCCACTTCTTCCTGTCTTCAACCTGCATTGCTTCTTCATAACATTTGGGTTCACTAGAATAAATCAACAATAAATAATATAATGAAGGAGAGTATCGTTCAGGGGGTCTACTTATCTTGGTATATCTTCTAACACCACTTTCAGGAGTTTGGGGTGCTTGTTGCTATTGTGGTGGTTACTCTTGCTATGGTTGTTGATTATTATTATTTTCAGGCACCTTTACTTTTTCAGTGATTTCATCAAGAACTACATATTGCTTGTTCTCTTTTTCATGTTTCTTTTCCTGCAACGGATTCTTATACAAGACCCTTTCATTGACTATTACATCTCTTCTCCTAATGATTTTGTGATTTTCGTAATCATATAAGAAATAACCAAAATCATTAACACCATATCCAATAAAGGTACATTTCTTTGACTTTTCCTCAAGCTTTGTTCTATTTTCTTTATCAATATGGACAAAGGCCTCACAAACTAAAGGCTTTAAAAAAGAATATTTTACCTTTTTACCTATCCATGCTTCCTCTGGAATGCCACCATCCAAGTAACTCGAAGGCCCTCTATTTATTAGATAAACAACAATATTTACAACATCTGCCCAAAACTATAAAGGCAATCCTACATGCAATCTCATCCAACTTGCACGCTTTATGATTATTCTATTCATCCTTTCTGACACACCATTTTCTTGTGGTGTTCTTGGAACTATCTTCTCTCTGTGAATTACATGCTCTGAATAGTACCTATCACACTCTTTGCTGCAATATTCACCTCCATTGTCTATTATGAGACACTTCAATTTCCTTCCTGTCTCAATCTCAACCAAAGCTTTCCATTTCTTGAAAGTATCAAATACATTAGATTTATTCTTAATAATATAAATCCAAGTTTTTCTAGTTGCATCATCAATAAAAGTAACATAATAATGAGAGCCACCAAGAGATGATACTTGAGTAGGTCCCCATACATCTGTATGCACAAGCTCTAATTTTTCACTCTTCTTTTCTTTCCCAACTCTCAGAAATCTGACTCTCTTCTGTTTTCCATAAATGCAATTTTCACAGAAGTCCAAATCAACATTCTTCAAACCTGGCAACAAATTCCTTGAGTAAAGAATCTTCATCCCCTTTTCACTCATGTGTCCGAGCCTATGATGCCATAATGCTGCATCTGCTCGTTTGGAAGTTAAAGCATTAACAAAGTTAGAAATACCATTGCATAAATACAACATACCAACCTTTTCACCTTTGTTATTACCAATGCTCTTTTGGTGGCCTTCCATGATTTATCTGTGAAAGTTGTCACACAACCTTCACCGCCTAACTGCCCTGTTGAAATTAGATTTTTCTTTGGATCTGGAACATGCCTTACATCCTTTAGTATCCATTGGTTTTCATTCTGCTGTTTTACAACAACCTTACCCATTCCAACAATTTTATAGGGTTTATCATCACCCAAATGAACTTGTCCAAAATCTCCTTGAACATAGCCATGAAATTATTTCTTATCAGGTGTGGCATGGAATGAGGCCCCTGAATCTACCACGTAGGAATCAATAATATTTTCAAAAGAAAGAATCAAAGCATCTTGTAATACCTCACCTGTCACATTTTCTATATGATTGTTTTCTTGATGTGCATCTCCTTCTTTTCCTTTCTGAGATCTACAGTCTTTCTTTAGGTGTCCTTTCTTTCTGCATTTCTAGCACACTATCCCCAATCTGGACTTGGATCTGACTTTCCTTGATTTACTGCGATATCCTGAGCTCTTTCCTATTTCCATTTTTCTTCGTCTAGACTCTACACTTAAAGCATTACCCGATGTCTCACCGGAGCTTTTCCATCGTATTTCCTCGCTAAGGATAGCACCAACAACATCATCAAACTTTAAAGTACTAGATCCAAAAACAGAGTTACTAATGGCCATTACTAAACCATTCCAACTTTCTGGCAATGAGTAGAAGAATAACAGAGCTCAAACTTCATCATCAATGTTTACCCCTATAGAACATAACTGACTTGTAACAGTATTAAAATCATTTAAATGGTCTGGAATAGATCCACGTTCTGACATCTTCATATTAAATAACCAATTCATAAGAAATACCTTGTTTGAGGCCAAGGGTTTTCATATAGTTTCTCCAATGCCTTAATCAAACCCTCTGTCATTGTTTCCTTTGAAATGTTAAAGGTGAACGATGCTGCAAGGCACAATCATACTATTCCGAGTGCCTTTCTATCGAGAACGCTCCTTTCTTCATCTGTTATGCCCATCAGTATCTTTGTTTTTCCACCCAATGGTAGGTATAGATCTTTCCGATACAGATAATATTCCATTTGCATCTTCCACAATGAGAAGTTTTGGCCGTTAAATTTCTCGACCCTAAACTTACCGTCTTTCACCATTGCTCCGACTTGAATGAGGAACCCTTCTTTCCTGCGAGTTTATCAACCAAATAGACCTTCAACTCTGATACTAGTTGTTAGAAAATTATATATTATAGAACAATGGAGCACATAAATATTGCAGAAATATAAACACAGAAAATGTATAAAATAGGAGAGACACAGATATATGTGGTTCACCCAGTTTGGGCTATGTCCACCTTGAACAACCAGTCCTTCCTTTCTATTATCTAGCAAAATGAACACACATCCTCTCTACTTCTTGCTTAGAGAATACACATCTATTACATAGCCTCAAATATAATGCCTTCATATGAAGAGAGTGGTTTCCTTCTAGGGAAAAAAACCCTAAACTAAACATAAGTTCTACCGTCAGATCATCCACCTAATGAATAGCTCAGATTGACTAGAAATTACTATACTTTTACAAGGCAATTTTACATTTGTTTTTGGCTTCGGGGGTGCTGCCCCCAAACCCCCGCCGGGGGACCACTGGCCCTTGGGCCCCCCAACAAAGGGGGATCGGCCCCCCGGAACCCTCGTGGGGCGTACAAGTCTCCCTCGCATGGAGGGGTGTACAAACTTCTTGGGGTATACATTGGACTGAAAGAAAGAGCTCTGAACAATCATGCTCCACATCCAACAAGGTAAGGTTCATGGCCGGAGGATTATCCTAAAATGACGGAGAACATTATGATGATATATTTTCACCTGTGGCTCAATATATAACCATTTTTTCGATAATTTATCTTGCCATAGGTGAAGGATGGACACTTAATGAGATGGACGTGAAGACAAGATTTCTCCATGACATGTTACAAGAAGAAGTGTATTTTGAGAAGCCATAGGGATTTGAAGTAGAGGATCAAAACACACATGAATGTAAGTTGGGGAAGGAATTATATCATTTGAAGAAAGACCTGAGGGCATGGTATGCCCACATATATAGTTATCTAGTTAAGATGGTATTCACAAGAAGCAAATTTGATCCCAACCTCTACTTCAAGGTAGTCCAAGGTATGCCATGGATTTTGGTTTTTTATGTTTACTATATTCTCTTGATATGGAGTGAGCCCCTAATGATCGAGCTTAAGAGGGATTTAGTATCTAAATTTGAGATGAAGGACCTTCGAATCATGCACTACGTCCTAGGCCTTAAGGACTGGATAAGGCCCAGTGAAATTTTTCTTTCACAAGGAAAATATGTCATCAAGTTGTTGGAGAGATTTAGAACGTCAGAATGTAAGTCCTTACCCACAACAATGGAAATGAATTTCAAAAAGTTACGTGGAGAAGCTACATGACCCGATTTGGTGAATCCATCCAAGTATAGACAATTGATTGGGGCTTTGATGGCCTTGGTGAACATTCGTCCAGAGATATGGAATGTAGTGAACACGTTGAGTAAATTCATGACCAAGAATCTCCATGCACATTGGGTCACTGCTAAATGCATTTTGAGATATTTTCATGGGATGATGACACTTGGTCTAAGATATTCTACTAGAGATGTTCAAATTCATGGATACATCAATCTTGATTAGGAGGGAAATGTTGTCGACAAGAAGAGTATGTATAGATGTTTTTTTAGCCTTGGATCTACCATGATATCTTGGATGAGAAGAAAGTAGAAGTCCATAGCATTGAGTATCACTAAGGTAGAGTACATTGCTATTAGCATGGTTATTTGTGAAGCAATATGGTGGAGGAAGCTCTTTGAAGAGCTATTTGAGCAATTCCTAGACACTGCAGTGATATGTTATGACAAAAAGAGTGCGATTTGTCTCACAAAGAATCTCATATTTCATGACAAGTCCAAGAACATAGAGGTTCAATATCATTACATTTCATACATGGTGTAGAGAGAAGTCGTTAACTCCATCATATATCGATATATGGGAGATTACAAATATTCTCAGCAAGGATTTATTTGAAGGGAAGTTCTTGGTGTCTAGAGGGCAGCATGGAATGATGGATGATCAGGGGAATTTTGAGGTCTAAAATGGGTATCCTAAGGAAATTATGAAATAATAGTGTAATAATAATGTAAGATTAGATTACATCATCAAATTTTAGATGGAAAAAAGAAAAAAATGATTTATTCAACTCATATTTTCAGCTTATCTCCCTACCGGTTTACTCAAATTTCGAGCAGAAACACTCGTTGGATGAAAATTTTGATTCCTCACCCAAAGAGTACAATGTTGGATACTTTCAATTGACTCTACTACATAAAAAATGAGAAATACATGAAAAATGTGATTGAAATGATGCATTTTCATGTATTTCTCATTTTTGGTGTAGCAAGGTCCTTCGAAAGTATGCAACATGGGTACTCCTTGGATGAGGAATTAAATTTTGCATCCAACGAGTACTCTCATTCGAAATTTGAGAAAAACCTTAGGGAGACAAGTTGAAAATACTAGTTGAAAAAATAGTTTTATTATTTTATTATTTTGTAATCTTTATACTGTTTTACTAGAAAAATGGTGAATCATCGCCCATGGTTGACATCATCATCTTGAATCCTATTTGTCATTATAAAGTTTATTTTGGTTTTACATTTTTCTTAGGAGTTGCATTTTAGACCTCAAAATTCCCCTAATGGCGACCCCTCCTGATAAGGGATATAACTAATCGAAAGCATTAAGTCATCCCTTCCCCCAATCTAAGACCTTACGGTCAGGAATCGAGATGTAGGGCTCCTGGGGTTGTGGTATCTATAGATAATAAGGTCATATATCTTGCTCCCCTATTTGTTACCCATACAAATGGAGATGTTTCTCCCTTATATTAGCCTTTTTTTACTATACTACAATTGAAATCATACCCAAAAGTTGGGCTTGATGGGATTGTCACTCCTTGTTTGAACAATAGGTTGAGTGTAAAACCCTCCTCCCACATCTACACAAGTAACTGGCCAATCAGGGTAAATATGTGACAAGAGGCTATGGTGATTCGATCCAACCTCCTATATGACCTTAATAAAATGGAATCAACAAGAACACAACATACATAACCTCCACATTAGCTATAAGAGCCCTGAGAACCATGCCAACACTTTACGTTGCTTTCCACTGGTTCCCGTTGAATAGTTTGATCACTTGACCTCTGGACGCTCTCATTCTATGCGCATTCCAGTGTTTAGGGAACTCTAGATGCTCTCACAAGCCTGCAAGCCAACGTCCATGGACCATTTTATCAAGTTCTGTACCAACGTCCCCGAGATTTGAGAAACTTTTTCAGGCCTAGAGCCTAGGTCACTGCCTAGAATGGAATAACATATTTGAAGCTGTTGGACACCTAATACTAAAGGGTTAGCATGGAAGCCGAATGGACAAAGCAGTCCAAGGGACCTTGGGATGTGAATCCCAATGGTCACCATAATGTACTATAAATGTATATCAAATTGTTAATAAAATAGTACTGCATGATTTATCTTTCTACTTGCTCTTGCTGTCCATGTCTGTTTAACATGGTATCAGAGCCATGATGTGTGGCCTGTGTAGTTGCCTTGAATAGTGCTGGCCTGTTTAAATCTGGCTCCCTGTTCTTCTGAATACCTCTAACTATCATAAACATTTAAAAAGAAAAAGAGCATCATTACACCTGCTCCTCTGTCCACTATCCACTGCCTGAAGGAAATGCTGCCTCTACCACACCTGCACTGCACCCATGCCCAGCTCAGAACTTAACGGGCCTCCAATATCTTTGCTTGAGCGGTGCTCCATTTAGCGAAAACTCGCAGACTCGGTTGCGAACGTAACAGGCCTCCGCTATCTTTATTTGGGCGGGCATTCAGATTTACAAATGCTGCCAAAAAAAAAAAGGGTGACTGTTCAAACTGACATTAATCATTGCGGTGAATGAGGAATTTGTCTGCCAATTGAACCCTGTAGCCATTGAATATTTATGGTTTTATGACGGTTCAAACTAACAGAAATTGTTGTAATGACTGAAACCTGTAGCTGCTAATATCTTTGTTTCCTTACAAGAAATTGTTGTAACGACGGAAGCCTATTGCCGCTGAATATTGGCTTTGTCTCACACTCAGTTTTCATTGGGTTCTCCCATTACCTTCTAGGGGATTGGTTCTTGCCCATCGAACTATAATAGGTTGATTTGCTTCAACAAGAAGGTTATTAGTATTCATCTATTTTCCACATCGCCAACTGAAGAAGTTATTCCACTAAGTTAGTCCACGACAGGGATGCCCTCACTGCCGTCAAAAGAAACTATTCCATTCCACTCAGTACTTCGAAATAAGCATCGTTGTTACTATGCCCGTCGGTGGTTTCATTCATCATGTTGAGGCAGGAAACCGAGGTCGTATTGTTTTGTAAACAATAGCTAGAGGGTTGGGGGCGCACTGATGACGACTGTAGTATACCACATATTCCACTTTCTAGGTTATAGTGTTTCTCCTTCTGTTTCGTTCTCTCTCGAGCCCTTTCTCTTGCCTTTGCTCTAAACAGTTTCCGAGTGACAAGATTAGTTGTTTCTCTCGTTCTACGCTTCCAAGCGATTGAGCTCAGTGCCAGTGATTTATGTTCTCTGGTTCCTTCCTTAATAATGGAGCCGTTGTTGCTGCTTGCAGTGGTGGTTGTTGTAGAGAATTTTTGGTCCTTTCAGGTTTTAGCCCCTAAAATTTGTTGATAGAGATTAACTGCACAATCCCCGTTGGTGGTGAAAGTATTCTCCTCCGACTAGGTGTTGAATTCTCGTGTTTGAAGAGGGGATAGAGAGGCATTGGTTCTGCTAGAATCTACATCTTGTGGTACATGAGAACTAGAGGTGGAATCGACTTGAGGTTGTGTCAATTTGTTACTATGCTTCAAGAGATGCACTCACCGAAAATTCTTTGACAGATAATATTTCCTCACTTCTTGAACATGTATCAATCAGAGTTTAATTTTTTGGGATGTATTTAGGTATTCCTTTCTATCAGCAGAGTTAGCTGCTCAATTATCAAAGTCGGATGCAATTGCAAGAGGCTGATGTGTTAAGGAAGGTCACATGCTTGGTTGGTTATCCATGAATTATTTCAGCCACCTGAAAATTCGAGAGTTGACAGACTTTGAGGTTTTCTGTTCTCTGTGCATGCTGTTAGTGAAGGATTGTTGCTGATTAATGGAGGTCGAACTACCCTATGAAATGCCTATTCGAGCTGCCTCTTAAATCTGGGTTATTTACTGAAGTTGGGGTCTCTGATATACACATATTGCTTGCTCCAAAAGCTTGCTGCTGATACTATAAAAGGAGGACTATAAACTCAGATGTTTATAGTGCCAGAAAGTGCCCAGGTTTCTCATATCTCTGTTATTTCAGTTTTGTATCAGTTCCTAAATCTGAAGCTATTGTTATGTTCCTACTTCTGATGTGGACTATGTATTCTCTGAGCATTATATAAATGATACGTTGCTGGTCTGTTGTACTTCATGAGCATATACATGATTTCATGTTTGTTCATCCACACACATTCGAGGGAAATTGCCTACAACACTTTGTTTGCCTGATAGCGTGAGCCATCATATGTTTTTAAAGAATACACCTACAGCAGGCCATGTACCCACTTGTTATGAAAAATGAAACTCAATAAAGCAGTGTAATTCTTGTTTGAATATTGTGAAAATATTGCCAGTGGGTGAAATGTCTTAAGATGAAGATTTGATCAGCATTATGAAGTGAATTTGAAGCAATTTTGAAGACATTTTTTGGCAGTCATTCTAGGAGCAGTTTCTTGTAGAGATTTTGGAGCAGTTTCTTGTAGAGATTTTGCATGATTTCCATAGCAGCCAAATGCTCTGAAGTTTGAAGTTGAGGACATCACTCATCTTCACATTTATTTTTTGCATTGGTCCTGCTCCATCAACCACTTTCGCGACATTGTTGCCACTTGACAAGCCCTTACAAGATCTTGTAGTAAGAGTACAATATTATTTTTCTGTTGTTGTTGCCTCAGTTGTGTTTTTTTAAGTGACATTGAAGAAAAATGGCCAGACTTGAAGATGCATTAAAGTTATTGAATATCCTAATTCATTCCACTGTTGATGAGATGGTCAAAGTTAACAAAGAAACTCTCTTTGACATCCAAACCTCTCTGCAAACTGCACATGAGACTATTGATTTTTTGCAGCTTGAGTCACAGCTACAGCAAGAAGAACTACTACAGCAATGGAGTCATCTTTCTGAACCTGTTTCTGTTCAGAAGATTGAAACAGACTCCCATAAACAGCAAGTCAATAATGTTCCTGTTCATTCAAATAAAGCAGCAGTTGTAAATGCAGATGCAGAAGTTCAGTCTGCACTTCCGAAGCCCATCATTAGACCTTGGGAACAGCTTGTCCACAACAAGCACAGAACTGGTCTTGGATATGACAAGGACTTGTCCTTTCATATTCCAGACTACTCAAAACCCGTTCAGTTTGAGAGTGCTGGTTTCATTTATGACAGTTCACCTGCTCCTCATGACAGTTCAGCTACAGCTGTTCCAGACACTGCTCCTCTTCCACAACAACAACAACAACAACATATCGTGAAATACCAACACTGTGATCAAGTTGGCCATATGAAAGATCACTGTTTTGATCTTCATCCATGTAAGCACTGCCAGAAAACTAGCCATTCTTCAAATAGATGCTTCAGAAACAAACGTCCTGCAAGAACAAAGATTCATCTAGGATGGATCGCTTCTTGGCAATGGGCATCAATGGCCAATAAGATATTTCAAACACATGTCAGAACTTGTTCCAAGATATTGAACAATCTTGTAGTTGAGTTTTCTCCATCTTCTCACCTTGTATCTGACAGGGGGGGAAATGATGGTCATCTACAAGCTTCAAAGCCACATCAAGCGAGCCTGAGCCACAACCTTCCACATCAGTTTCAGAGTTGTAGCCAGATACACAGATGTCTGTGAACATGCCTTCAGTAGGCAATCGGGAACACTTCCTCTAGCAGAAGACTTCAGCTTCTTGCCAGCTTTGGAAGAGTTCCGAGAACAAAATTGAGAACACTTCCTCTAGCAGAAGACTCCAGCTTCTTGCCAGCTTTGGAAGAGTTCTAGGATTTGCATTAAGCATTCCAGAGTTGTTGGTCATCCTTAAACCATCACAGGTTGAGACTTCCCTTTTACAGGTTGAAGTTTTACCTTTTATGTGTGGTGAGACCTCCCTTTTATGGTTGAAGGTTTCCCTCTTTAAAACAATAGGATCACTTCCTCTAGCAGAAGACTTCAGCTTCTTGCGAGTTTTGGAAGAGTTCTGGGAACTGCACTAAGCATTCCAGTGTTGGTGGCCATCCTTAAACCACCGCCTTTTTTACCAACATTTCATAGAGCACATTCAGCCTAGTGCTGCCATGCATTATTGCACATTTTGTATTACAGCTCTTTTCTTGGACTCATACATAACCCTTCGGATTAAGGGGGGGAATGTTGGACACCTAATCCTAAAGGGTTAGCATGGAAGCTGAATGGACAAAGCAGTCCAAGGGACCTTGGGATGTGAATCCCAACGGTCACCATAATGTACTATAAATGCATATCAAATTGTTAATAAAATAGTGCTGCATGATTTATCTTTCTATTTGCTCTTGCTGTCCATGTCTGTTTAACAGAAGCAATGAAATAATAGGAAAAAATGCTCCAAATAAATTAGTTTAATAATCCATTAATCACACCACTACAAGTCATGTGAAGCATTTCATCAAACATATCACAAACATGTATTCTATAGGTGTAAACAACTTATTTAAGTATAGGGAGCTCATACTTATCTGAGAATCACTAAGAAGCATTATTTCCTAATTTCATTTGTTGCATTATCATTGATTAGGTCATAGATACATTTCTCATTCATTTAGATTAAAACATGATGAGATCCATGCCTGGTGGATGTCATAAAACACATACATAAATAACATAGTAACAAAAAAAATACCATAAATAAATCGACCATTGAATCCACATATAAATGAGTACATTTACAACTACACACCAAAGGCATGAATTTCTCATTAATAAATGTAGAAACCAACTGGGGATGGGACTACCATGTTCCACTCGACCGTGGATTGGATGAAACAAAAATCTCTTCAACAAATCACCCCTTTACCATATTCCAAGCATGAATGTGGGAATCATAACCAACTGAAAATAACCAAACAAGCATGGATTCTACTAGAATTCTCCACCTAGAATGTGTGGAATTTGAGTGCGTCCTAGTCTCTCAGGCTTTAGCATGATCCATATTCTTATCCAGGGATCAGTAGGCCCTACACTAAGACTGACTCTCCAAGCTTTACCATACATCCCACCTCGACACTACTAAGCCTGACGAGAGCAATCCACCTCTTGGATTTACCGTATATCCCGCCATTCACCTGCAATGGTTCCTACACCTAACAAGGCACACAATCCTGGCTTTACTGTGGCCCATATATTGGCTCAGGGGTTACTAGGTTAGTGGATTTAGCATGATCCATAGCCTGGTTTAGGGACCACTAGGCCATGTGTCTGTAATTTCAGGGATCCACCCCACTTAGCTTTGAATCCATTCGACAATCCATCTCAAATGAAGCACGAAAACCCATCTCATCAAGTCTATCAAGAAATGGCAAGGCTAGGTTGAGAATGTCGGGTTGTGTTATATTCTTTCCGCGACTAACCTACGTAGTGAACCGGGAGGTTAGAGGGGGGGAGGAGACCCCGCTTCGTTGCACTGATTGCATAGTGGGGGGTTTGAGGGGGGCAGGTAGTGCCCCTCTACGGGGTCCGGGGTAGGGCCCGGAGAAATTTTTTTTTGGACCCTATATTAGGTTGGGCAAACCTACTTATGGTTTTTGGTCCATGGTTTTGGACGCGATGGTTTTCGGTCCATGGGATTGGATGCTTTGGCATGTATAAATATGTATTGTAACATTGAAAGGAACATAATGAAAAATCAAGCTGGTAGTCCTGATTTTGGGATCCAGTGGGAAATCTCTGTGTATATATGTTTTATGTGTTATGCTCTCACATTGTTTATTTTTTTATGATTTAGAATTCATATGCAAGTAATTTCTGGACGGGGTTAAAACCTACATCTGGTATCAGAGTAGTTTTGGCTTTAAGGGGACGCCTTTGTTGCTGAGGGGTTTTTCTCGGGCCTGTGGTAGACCCTATTCAGTGGGAGATCTGCGAGATCAATTCTGGTGGTGAAAGAAGATGTTGAGCAGTGAAAAGACAGAGATTGAGAAGGTCAATGGTCAGAGTTTTGAGTTGTGGAAACTCAAGATGGAGGATTTGTTGGTGGATAAAGATCAATGGATCGTGGTAGATCCGGGTACTAAACAAACAGGAGTGACCAATGAAGAATGGAAGAAGTTGGATTAGAAAGAAAAGAGCACAATACAATTGTGTGTCTCAGATTCAGTATTGTTGAATGTATCATGGGAAGTTATGGCGAAGGCTCTGTGAGACAAGTTAGGGACTTTATACGAATCTAAGTCTCTGGTGAATAAACTATTCCTGCGGAAAAAGCTATATAACCTGAGGATGAGAGATGGAGACTCGGTGACAGAGCATCTAAATGCGTTTAATACTGTGGTAAGTTAGTTATCATCTGTTGATATTAAAATTTCAAGTGAAGATAAGTGCATCAGCCTGTTGTGTTCTCTACCATATTCATGGGATAGTTTGGTTATTGCAATAGGTAGCAATGCAATTGCTTTGCAGTTTGATGAAATAGTATCAACCTTGTTGATGGAGGAGATGAGATGGAAAAATATGGACAGACAGAATGGTGATGCCTTGTCTGTACGAGGGGGATAAAGGTGGTGTGCTGGAAATGTGGAAAGGAAGGGCACTTCAGAAGGGATTGTAAATCTAAAGCTCCTGATAAAGGAAAGGGATCTGATGACGCTCCTTCTGCAGAGACAAAAACTACCTCAGATGAAGGTGGGGATGTGTACTTAGCTTCTTCAAGTACACATGTAGATCATGAGGCATGGTTAATTGACTCAGGTGCATCCTTTCACTTCACACCCCATAGAGAGTGGTTCTGCGAGTAGAGAAATACGATGGTGGTGATGTCTTCTTAGGAGATGATAGGAAGGCTAGAATCATTGGTTGCGTAAAAGTAAAGTTGAAGTTGTAAGGTGGAAGGGTTAGAACCCTTCGGGGTGTTCTACGTATTCCTACATTGGCCAAAAATCTGATTTCTGTAAGCAAGTTGGATGATGCAGGTGTAAAGACAGTGTTTGAGAAGGATACCCGCAAGATGGTTCGAGGAGCACTGGTATTGTTGCGGGGAGTTTGAATTGGAACTCTGTACAAGCTGCAAGGTAGAACTGTTGTTGACGAGCGCAATAGTTCTATGGTTCCTGAAAATGGAGCAGAAAATATAGTGGTCTCTAGAGAGAAGACCATGTTGTGGCATCAAAGGCTTGGACGTACTGGAGAGAAGGGCCTTCGAATACTTCATGGTAAAGGTATGGTAGAAGGTATGAGTAATAGCTCTCTAGATTTTGATTTCTACGAAAATTGTGTATATGGGAAGCAGAATCAGGTGAGTTTCCCCTGGTGGTAAGAGGACGAAATAGATATTAGAGCTTGTGCACAGTGATGTGTTTGGACCTGTGAAGGTTCCATCACTGGGTAAGTCTATGTACTATGTATCATTTATAGATGACTTCTCAAGGAATACATGGATATATTTCCTTAAGATGAAATTTGAAGTCTTTGATAGGTTTAAAGAATTTAAGGCTCTGGTGGAAAATCAGACAGAGAAGAAGATAAAGGTACTGAGGATAGATGATGGTGGAGAATTCTGCATCAAATAATTTGAAGAATTCTGTAAGAAGTGTGGTATAGCATGGCAGAAGACTACTCCATATACACCTCAAAAGAATGGAGTCGTAGAAAGAATGAACAAGATGTTGATGGAAAGGACAAGAAGCATTCTCAGTGGTGCCGGGTTTAGGACAGGAATTCTGGGCATAGACGGTGGATACTGCATGTTACCTAGTCAATAGGTCACCTTCATCAGTGTTGGAGGATAAGATTCCACAATAAGTATGGACTGGTAAGAAACCCTCTCTTTCACATCTGAGGGTATTTGGATGTGATGCATATATACATGTTCAAAAGGAGAAACAAACCAAGTTGGATAGTAAATCTAAAAAGTGCACCTTTATTGGGTATAAGGATGGTTTAAAGGGTTATAAGCTTTGGAACCCAGTCACATAGAAGGTTGTGTACAGTTGAGATGTGGTGTTCAGAGAGGTAAAATATGTTATTAAACATTAAGTCCAACCAAAGGAACCTATGAAGATAGAGTTTGAACTAAAGGAGGAAGAATCAGACTCTGTAGCAGAGGAGGAATCAGAAGATGAGGGGCCACAAACTCCGGCTGTGAGAAGATCAGTTCGAGAAAGAGGGCAGTGAGAAAGGTATAGTGCATCTGCTTTCTGTTCAAATTTTTCTTTGTCTGTCACTAATGATGATCCTAGAACTATGAAGGAAGCAGTGGACTCAGAGGATGGAAAACTCTGGAAAGAGGCCATGGTTGATGAAATGGCATCTTTGCGCAAAAATGAGGCTTGGGATCTGATGGAGTTGTCGGCTGGAAGGAAACCCATTGGAAGCAAATGGGTATTCAAGAAGAAGACAAATGCAGAAGGGAAGGTGGAGAAATACAAAGCTCGGTTGGTAGCAAAAGGTTATTCCCAGGTGCTGGAAATTGATTTTGGTGATATTTTTTCTCCTGTTGCCAAGGTAACTTCTATTAGATTACCTTTATCTGTTGTTGTTGCTTTTGATTTTGAGGTAGAATAGATGGATGTGAAGACAACATTTCTTCACAGGGATTTGGAAGAGGAAATCTACATGAAGCAACCTAAAGGCTTTGTTGTGAAGGGTAAGAAAGAACTGGTATGCAAGTTAAAGAAGTCTCTGTACAGGTTAAAACAATCACCAAGGATGTGGTATCATAAATTTGATACATTTATATAGGGACTTGGCTTCACCAAAGCAAAGCAGATCATTGTGTGTATTTTAAATTAATTGATGACCGTTTTATTTATCTAGTCTTGTATGTGGATGATATGTTGCTTGCTGGAAATGACAAAGAAATTATCCAGGATTTGAAGACCCAATTGTCCTCCAAATTCGACATGAAAGATCTCGGTGCTACAAACTATATTTTGTGCATGGAAATTAAAAGAGATCGAGCAATGAGGAAGCTCTGGTTAAACCAGAGGAAGTATGTCGAGACAATACTGCAGAGGTTTAATATGCAGGATAGTAAACTGGTGAAGGTTCCTATTCCTGTAGACGTGAGGTTATCTACTGAACAGTGTCCCAAGTCACAAGAAGAGGAAGAGGACATGTCCCATGTTCTATATGCAAGTGCAATCGGTAGCTTGATGTATGCAATGGTCTGTACTAGACCAGACATTGCACATGCAGTGGGAGTATTGAGCAGGTTTATGTCAAAACCAGGGAAGGAGCACTAGACAACAGTAAAGCGGGTTTTTAGGTATTTGTGTG
>APFE030684707.1:44713-64158 GCA_000404065.3 Pinus taeda | reverse complement strand
GTTGGATGAGTAAGAAACAATCTGTAGTGGCACTATCAACTACAGAGGCAGATACATGGCAGCCACTCATGCAAGCAAGGAAGCAGTTTGGTTGCAGAGATTGTGTTCAAGTATGGGGTTAGTACAGGGAGCTATAAGGATAGACTGTGACAAGCCAAAGTGCAATTTTCTTGGCAAAGAACCCTGCTTATCATTCAAAGACAAAGCACATTGATGTTCAGTATCACTTTGTCAGGGATATGATAGAAGACAAAAAGGTGTTGCTGGTAAAGGTGGACATTTTGAAGAATACTGCAGATGCATTGACAAAATCTGTGAGCTCTGAGAAGTTCTCTTGGTGCAGAGAAACAATGGGTGTTTTAGGGCTGGAAAAATGACTAAGCTCTCTTGTGGCCCCTTGTGGAAAGAAGACAACAAGTGGGATATTGTTGGGTTGTGTTATATTCTTTCCACATAGTTAACAGGGGGTTTGAGGGGTACCCGTAACCCCACTTTATGGGGTTCGAGGTAGTTCCCTGAAAATTTTTAGTTTTGGACCCTATGTTAGGTTGGGCGGACCCACCTATGGTTTTGTGCATGATTTTCGCACATGTTTTTTGAACGCGATGGTTTTCGGTCCATGGTTTTGGATGCGATGGCTTTTTGGTCCATGGTATTGGATGCCTTGACATGTATAAATATGTATTGTAACATTGAAAGGAACATAATGAAAAATCAAGCTAGTAGTCCCGGTTTTGGGATCCAGTGGGAAATCTCTGTGTATATGTGTTTTATGTGTTATGCTCTTGCATTATTATTTTTCTTGTGATTTAGAATTTGTATGCAGGTAATTTCTGTACGGGGTTAAAACCTACAGCAAGAAGACATCCATAAACAAATGGCGAACCACAATCATGACAAAAAGATGCATAATCATAAATATATATCGTAATACAATGTTTTGAGTCCACTACTCTAAATACATCCAACATGCTCACTCGCATGTTATCATAAAACAAAAATGGGGACCCATGTGTCCCTATACCTAATCACTATCATCTGGAGGCTCCCGAGCCAATGGCTCCATTCCTCCAACCCATATATCTCGTACTACCTAACTGACCACTATAAGGCTCCGCATGATTCCTTGCCACTCCAGGGGAAGACCTATGCACTCATTTGTATACCAATATTCTATATCATGGCACCCATGCTCTGACACCCCGATTAGTATCACATCATATCTATGTGATAGATCCTCCAGTAGAGCACCATAACTTGTTCTTTGTCATGATGAGATACAACACTAATTTTCATCCCTAGGCACTACGACTCATCCTGTGTATCCTGCCGGCATCACTAGTGCTATATTTGGATACCAAAAAGTTTAGTGCTATAGTGCCTCGTCCCGGTGGAAGTGGTAAGTTGGGAGTCCCCCACATAGAGGTGAAGCCCTAGAAAATTTGGTTCACCAAAAGAGATGAGTATGGTTAGGCCACCTACCTCCAATTTGTAGAACCTAATTCTGACAGTCAGTTTGTCTGCTACAATCTCCACAAGATTTATGGCCTTCCCCTCCTCTCTAAATTCTCCATAGCTCACTATGCAAATGAATTGGACTTGGAGGCAAAAAGCCCTTTTATAGTAAAAACCCTAGTTTTTCCATCACCCATTGCAACCAAAACATAGCTCTGTTTGACAAACCATCAACACCGTTGGAAATATCTCACTGAGTTCTATAATGGGTATCTATTTGTTTTTAGTAATTTGAAACTTCACTCGAAAGCCATTTTTTCCACAAGGTCTCACTTTTCTGTCTCTTGAAACTGAATCTCTTCATTTGAGCCACTCATACTCTGGTACCACTTTACCTTTGCACTGGTTGACTCACATGTCTATTTTCATCATGAGTAACCATCATTTATTCATGATTTCATGGTTCCCTCAGGGTCTCCCCCATGTGGCAGCATCATAGAGTCACCCTTGTTCAGGGCATCCAATATATGTCACCCTTGTACTTATGGAGTCTATTCCAAGTCCCCTTGAGTCCTGTTACAGTGTCTCATTCATTGTCATGTCGCATTCCTCCCATTTTACTCATATTTGGCCTCCAGTTATACTACTCCGTCTTTGTCGAACCCCTGTTTGAGTCATCGACCATCCCCTCTGGAATCAAGTCAGTCATTGCTAGGTCATCCATTTTTATTATGCTCTGACAAGGGAAATCAATAGTCCACCACCCATCTTGTTTCCTTCCATCATCATCCCTGGTGCCAATCCATCAATTACTCTACTATGTTCCCTCGTGCCTTTGTTTCATCATTTCCTTAACTTTGGTGGGCTCTCTTTTGTCGACCTCAACAAATTTATTCCAAGAGAGTAGTCTAGAGGGTGGTGTACCTTGGTCCCATCTTCCATCTTTGTTCAGTTCCTCGAATCAAGTAAAGGGACTCATTATTTCCCTTTGACTTGGTTGTTTCTCATGTGCTCGATATTAGCTCCTTATCGCACGATTGAGATTTGTACACTTGATAGTTCGATGCTCCAAATGATTGTCCAAGTCATTCCCAAATGTGTGTGAGATGTTTCAAACCTTGTGGCCCGCACAAGCCCAGATGACCAAAGATGTTGATCCAACCTCAGATGTAGTTTTGCAAATGTGATGGGTTCAATTTCCGCCACTTGCAGAGCCCACAATAGGCATGACTCCTTCAGATGATCCATTTAGATCTTCTATTCAGTAGGGCTTTCTTGGTTGTGATCCCCCCTCCCCATGTCAGCTTGAGGGGAATTATGTCTCATGTAATAAAATGTTATTGTATTTAGTCTTGGCCTATCCTTTTCCAGGCAAATTATGTTAATGGGATCCATTGTATTATTTTCTAGCCCATTGATGCTAGTGTATCATGTATCATGTACTTTGTAGCTCAGTCCCACATTGTTGGGCTCATCATTAGTCTTTGTACATAGTTATCTCGGCTGGTATGGGTATGTCTCCCCTGCCTCATTTGAGATCATGTACTACCACATGAAAGGAGACTTCTATCAGTTTAGTAGGTCTCGCCTCCTCCATTATTTGTCCATCCTCAACTTCCTTTAGTTCTTTCTCTCTCTCTTTGACTCCATTTTTGGTGTCTCATGGAAGTGTAATTTATAATGTATTTTGGTCATACGATTTTCTCCTAACACTCATACATGTGGGGGCAATCTGTTATCACCAAAAAATGATCACCTAGCCATTTCTAACTAGGTGGATCGAAATACACTGTTTATATTTAATTTTACCATAATAAAATCACTTTCACTTTGGAAAATAATTTAGTAAATCACTATTTTTAAATTATTTTTTGATTTAAATAAAAAAACCATGAGAATAAATAGATAAATCATTATTTATTTAATTTTCTTTAGGAATAATTATTAAATCACTATTTAAATAATTATTCCTTGTCACGTTTGACTAAATCCCTTAGGAATATTTAAATAAAGTACTATTTATTTAATTTTCCTTTTTGTTATTAGAATAATTATTAAATCACTATTTAATAGTTATTTTGATTTCACACCATTCTTAATTCTCGCAAAATAATTAATAAATCATTTATTTGTTAATTATTTCTAAATAAATATATTTAACCATTTTAAATATATTTTCCCTCTCTAATAAATATAATAAAGTATTCCAAGCGGTTAGATCCGAATTTGGTTAATATTATTTTATTATTTTCCATTTTCGAGATTAACTCTGTAATTTTTTATAAATAGGAGGGTTTTTCATTCATTCTTCACCATGATCATAATCATCATCACCATTATCATCTTCTTTCTTTGAGCTCCCATTTTGAGTTCTCCACATTTTGTTTGGGATTTTTACATATTGAGAAAGAGAAACATTTGCTGAAGCATCAAGGACATCAAAGGACCTATCACATGGAGGGGGACGTGGAGACCCATCTGTAGATCTCCTTCACTAGGTGCTATTAATTAAAAATTGATTCATTAAAAGTCTTTCCAGTTGGGTTATTGCATTGGATCTTTTATATTGTTACTTTCTATTCTGGATCATCTATAATTTTGTTGCAAGTTTTCCATTTTTATTGCAGATCTAAATCGCTAACAACCATCAATTTTTGTTAGGGTCACTCTTCACCTAGTGACTTAAGTGAAGTGTTTTTGGTACACCTTCCAAGAATTTTCACACTAACACATGCATGCAATCCACCACAAATTGGATTTAACACCTAAAAATTTGTTTAGTAAATTTTCTAAAAATTAATATGAAACACATTTACAGGGGTCCTACTACTACTTGGTCATTATAGTGCCCATCTAGTCCAAGTGTTGAACTTGGATGCTCTAATACCACTCTATAACACACCCCCTCCTAATCTCCACAAAAAAATTGGCTAAAAGGGGGTGGTTATCGTGCTGACCCAAGATCCAAGGTACCGTTATGGAAACGACATCTAAAAATTTCAATATTTTCAACTATACTAAAATATCAATTATACATCACCATTATGTCCATCTTATCAAGACAATTCTGGTGATATAAAATATTACTTCAATCTGTCCTCAGGATGAAGAGATATGATTAATTTAAATTCTAAGGAATCGGGAGGTGCAACATTTAAAGCTAGCAACATGGCACTCACGTGTCTATCCTAACCAACATGTCAACAACGCCTAGTTATGGTATATCGATTATAGACTCGTTCACAGTTTTGGTCCCACTTCGGCCTATATAATTCCATGACCATTTTATGTTGACCACAAACACTAAAACACGTATATATTTATAGTCATGTGTCAACTAACATGCCTTCTACTAATGGAGACATTCCCATTACTCGGGCTCATTACCTTGACTCTTCGTCATTTGTGCACTTTACATTTTCTATGGGGTAGGCCTTCTAGGATGATGTGTATGGTGGGTTTTCACTACTCCAATAAAAGAATAACCGAGACTATGCATAATCCATTGTGTCTTGGCATTACATTACCTCACTCCATTCAAATTACACCTCATCTCTGAACTCCTAGGGACCAACCTTCGGGCTCACATGGCATGGTGGGACCAATCATCTATATTGCAAGTAACCCTGATTGATATATGACTTCAACTTCTCATGTCATTTTATCTCAGTGCTGATTCATCCCAACCATTCCTTAAGAGTTGTGTGAGGCCACTTCACGGGAGGCAGACTCCTAGACATGAAAGTTCTCGTTGGTTTCCGCTCAAATTCCCATCTACATGGGTCCCTCTTGCCATTACCTACATATCGACAAGCCATATTTGCATGGGATTAGTTCTCCCATTGCCCAATGGATGACCTCTAATTCATCCTGTCCTACTCCACATTGTTGGCCCTACCACTCTAGCCCAGTTCTTGTCAGCCTAGCCTTTCCCATGTGTGACTTATTGTGGGCATTTGGGTTGTAACCTATAGGATTACATCATCCCAAGTTTCTTCTCAATCGTCAATTTCTCACACTAAATTTCATCCCTTCATCATGCTGACTTCGTACTCAGTTATGTGTTGCAATCATATGGTTAGTAACCTAGATTTCCCACCAGTTGTTGTGCAACTTGATAAGCCCATCTACGGTCATGGAGAAGGTTAAGATTATGAGAATATGAGTGAATGTATTTCTCCCACTCCGTACTTTGCGCCATTTGCAAAGGATACATGTTGCACAAAAATTGTCACTTTGACTTTCTGCAATCAATATGAGTCTATCACCACTCATACATACCTCCTTTGCTAGTCTTAAACCTTAGCTCTGCATATCAAGCTTTGAAAATAAGAGAAAGTCCTTAAAAATCTCTAAAACTCTGGTTTCGCACTTTCTCTTAGCATTACTTGCGGTACCGCACCCATTGGTCATGTCCCCTGCGCACCTGACCGCTCTATATCTGCGTTTATGGGTGCGAACCCCTGTAAAAGTTAAAAAGACACAAGTTTATTCTTAAAAACTCACTTTGAGTCAATTCTAGAAGCTTCTAGAGGGAATCTTGCGCTGGCAAGTTCACTCCTTAAGGGATCATGCATCCCATTCCTTAAGGAGCTAACCCCTTGATGTGAGGAGCTTATCCCCTTGAAGGAGGACTCTATCCCTTCAATGGTGGACCTGTAACCTCCTCCCCTTGCACTATAAAATGAAGCTTGGGTTGGTTACTTGGGAGGTTGAAAGCTAAATATTTTTGAGGGTAAATGCTACTGGAACTTAGTCTTCCTAAGTGAGCTTTTGAGAGGAGAGATTACATACCTTTTGATCTCATTTGGAAGAGAGTGAGGCTTGTCAAAGTAGAGGAGATTCCTGCTTGGACCCTGGGAAGAGCTTGTACAACATCAAGCACCAAGGTTGTAAAGTTCTTCTTTTTCGAAGTTAATACAATCAAGTTTATTTTTCTCAATAAGCCGTGTTAAATGGTTTATTTCATAGATTCCTTGATCACTATGATGAACATGATTTATTATATTAGCTATGCAGGTGTTCTTTGATGTGTGCTTGTTTGTGTTTGCAGGTTATTAAAAGGAAACTCTTTGAAACTGTTGGAGCAAGGCTGCCACAAAATAGCATTGGACTTAAGGTAGGGTCTAAAACACCTCTTAGTTTTTATTAATGAATTGTAATATGTTTAGAGAAAAGTAGATTTTCTTGTCCTACTTGTTGCTAGATATCAATTGATACTAGGGAGAACAATTTATCCGCTTAACAGATTGGCAACTCTACTGGGGACGGGATTTGATTGTTTAATTTTCCTTTATCTTTGATTCGAGAAACTTGATTTTTGTTTCTGGTTTTTGCTTGATGTGTGTGGGATTGGGTAGGTTTTAGATCCTGGATTGATTTTTTGTTTTTTATAAATTTTTACGAGGACGGCACGTTCTGTTTGAGTTACAGTGCGGACCTGTCTGCACTGCTACTTTACTACACAGAGCGGTACCGCACCTGGTTTCACTGGGGGCCTGCAGACCCTGTCAAAATTTTTGAAAATCCTAAAATCTTTTCGTCCAGTTTAGTTTAGGTTCTTTTTATTACTTTTAGCCTCTACCCAGATCTGCATATATCCTATCAAGAGTCTCTCATAAGTAGGTTCCATTGGTATTGTGTTTTGGATGAATTTCTAGAAGTTTTTGCATGCTTGGTTTGGTCTTCACTCAGTCTTTGTAGTGACTTGAAGTTTAGAAGCCTAAGAAACCTTAAATCACTCTGGAATATTTTGTATTCTTGATAAGTTTGGCTGGTTTGTGAGATCTTCCTTTGGTGAGAAATATATTTTGTTTCTCTTTGCAAAACTTTGAAAGAACTTGATCATAAGTTGTGAATTTCATTTTTTATAAAAAAACATAGCTGGGTGTTTTTGATGGATTTGTTTCTTCTGAATGAATTAATCCTTAGTTTGCTAAATAACTAAGTAAAAACATCCTCAAAAACATTTGAAGATTTTATTTCAATTAGTTTTTAGAAGTTAGATCTCAAGATTAGATTTTTCATAGTTTTGAGTGTGCTTTTTAGAAATTTTAGTTTCTCTTTTGAAAAAATTGCTTTATGTAGTTTTGAGTGTTGAAAAGAAAAGGGATTTATTTTGTGAGCATAATTAGTAGGTTCATTTTGAGTGTATTGAAAAATACAAAAAAAAATTCTTTTCGTTTATATGTTGAAGGAAAGTTTTGTTTTTCAAGAAATTGCATTCTCAACTCTTCCTTTAGCTAGATATTCATTGAAAAGGAAAATAATTGTTTATCATCTTAGGTGCATTTTTTAGTGTTTTTTGGAGTCGAGTCTTCACACCACAAAGTTTCATCTCCATACCTTTTGACTTAAGAACAACCAATAAAATTAACGCTTAATTAAAATTCGTCTAGTAATATTTTTATTTCTAGGGCTTTTATCACCAACATAGCTTAGGCTAGTATCTTGGAGTAGGGAGTAATTAACTCTCCAAGATAGTTTAAACAAACAAGTAGTCGATCTTGTGGTAGGAAAAACTCCAATTGTGGCATGTATGCTCTGGAAAAGCTCCTCTTAAAGGAGTCAAGCACGAGCTCATATCTGAACCAGTGAGGTAATCAATCCTTCCTCATTGGGAACGATAGCAGATATACACGTATTAAAAATAGTAAACCTCGGATTAACCATTGTCGAGGAGCCTGGGGTCACTTGTTGGTAAACCTTAGATTATTTAAAGGAACCTTCAAGGGGATTGAGCTTTGTTACTCTACCATTGTGTGTGTATCGGATCATAGACTGTTCCCCCAGGTATATTTTGTTTCTATTGGTAACCTTAGTGGCCATAATCTATAGGATTCTTTCCTAAGGTGACAGTGGCGGGAAGATCCCACTGTACCTGGAGTAGACATCAACTAGACTCACTTGGACTCTCTGGGGGGTTATCTTCACTCAAGACGGTTTTTTGGAGAAACTTGTGCCAGTCTGTTTCATTAAGAAGTTGTCGGGATAACTGTTCCAACCACCATTCTGTATTGAATTCTACGAGGTTGGATTTCATCACCAACTAGTGTTTTCGGTACGGAAAGATACTGTTTGTGTGTGGTTTGACCTCTTAGTTGTTAGGTGTGTGATTCAATTGTTTGGTTCTTTAGAGACTTTAGGTGTTTTTCTTGAGATTTTCTTTGTTTTCGTGTGAAGTAATTAATTAATAATCGTGGCTGAATTACCGAGACAATCCCATAGACTTCGGGGGAAGCCTCTCAAATAGACACCAAGTCAGCTTGGAGGGCTAAGAGCTCTTGTCACACCTAGTGAAAGTAGAGTTGGGTCACCAGAGGCCGGAGAATCATATTTAATTATTCACCCTGATTATCAAGTTCCAGCAACAAAGTATATTTTTGAACCAATTTCATTTTCCGAATTTACTGGTAGTTTTTCTTCTACTAGTGAACTAGTTGAGGAACTTGAAATTTCTGAACCTGAAACTGAACCTGCTGCTACTCCATCCTCAGGATTTGCTTCTCCAGTTTCTAGTGGTCCTGGTTCACCCAGGGTAGGAAGCATTATTACCCAAACTCTTCCTTTTGGACTCATTTCTATTGAATAACTTGTTAGTCCGGACGAAGGTATATCTCTCCCTGAAAATAAACCAACTTTAGAAATTAGGGAGTGTGAATCTATATTTTACAATCCTTTTCGAAGTGACACTTGGTACGTATATTTGATGAACTTTTTAGAAAATCTGGGTCTCTCTGCTTCACCACTTCGTATTCCTTTTCATCCTACGCCCAGAGGTTATTATCCTCCTTCGAATATGTCAAACTGGTCATCCATGTTTTCCCAAAATCTGGAAACAAACTTATATGGCGGTCCTTCTGTTCGGTCTGGGTATCAGTCAGTTTCTGGTACTTTTTCAGGAGCGTCTCCTCAACCCATCGAACATGGGGTATCAACTGGTCATAATGGAACTCCACCGTTGAGCGTAGAAGAAATTCTTATGATGTCTGGTGCTATTCCAAATCCGCAACCTCAAGGTAGTCAGATTTCACCTGGGGGCAGCCTCAAGGTAGTTAGATTCCACCTGGGGGGCAGCCTCAAGGTAGTCAAATATCGCCTGGGGGGCAACCTCAAGGACAGTACATACCTCAGGGATAGTACATGCCTCAAGTTCAACCCCAGACTCAATATATGCCTCAAGGTCAACCTCAGACTCAGTATATGTCTCAAGGTCAACCCTAGTATCAATATATACCTGAAGGTCGACCCTAGTTTCAGTACGTGCCTCAGGGTTATCAACCTCAAGGTTAGTACCAATCTCAAGGTTTCCAACCACCTTCTGGTCAACCATTTTTTCAAGGAACTGGAAATGTACCTTTCAATTATCAGTCCTACACTCAACCTGGTTATGGTCCTCCGTATGCTCAACCTGTTATGAGTCCTTACCCCATAATGAATATGGTGTGGGATCCATCTCAAACTCAACAGATTTTGCAACCCAATGTGCAGTTTTCATCTCAACCTAGACAACCTATGGTTTCTAGTTCAACCCAGCAACCCGTCCAGCCTATTATTCAAACTTCTGCACCTGGTGTAGCTCATCAGTCTGGGCCTAGTTTGCCTCGAACTCAGCCTTAATCAACTGCTGCAACTATTGTAGCTTCTGTTCAATCTACCCCACCTACTTCTGGAGTATCGATAGCTTCGGGTTCTACTATTCTTGTATCAACTCCTTAGACCTCTTTACCCCAGTCTGGATCTACAATTCAGACTTTGGTTCAGATGCCTGTAGGACAACCTAGTCCAAGTACGGTTGTCACAAGTCAACCTCAATTTACTTATCAACCATACCAAGATAGTATCAATATGGTCCTGCTGTGCAAAGCCCAGTTTATCAGTATCAATCGTACCCTGGGTATACATATCAACAACCTCAATCTCAACAACCCCAGTTTGGTCTGGTTAATCCTGGTTTTCCGGGAGGATATAACATTCCAAATGCAAATCCAATTCCAGGTTATCCTGGGTATCCTCCTCCTGAGCTGGTCTTGTGACCCAAGGTTTTCAAGACCCTAACCGCCAGTTACCATTCATCACAACTTTGGATTTACCTGACTTGTCGCACCTTACAAATGATCCAATTTATTATCTTCCGTACTGGCTGCCAATGCCTAATAAGTTTCCTAGTGATATTCCAAAGTTTGAGGGTAAACTAGGAGAGGATCCGTCGAATCATGTGATGACTTATCACCTCTGGTGTGCATCAAATTCCATTATAGATGATTCAATTCGCTTAAGGCTTTTTCAACACACTCTAATTGGTCTCGCGGCTAAGTGGTACATTGAGTTGCCACGAAGCTCTTTTTATAATTTTATTCAGTTAGCTACTTCATTCTTAACTCATTTTTAGTTGCCTGTCAGATATGATAATGGAACAGAATTATTAACTTCATTAAAATAGTCAACGTCTACATATATTTCAGACCATATTCATGATGGCGACGTCGACGGCGTTTAGTGAAAGTTTTTATCTCGGATCAAATTTTGGCAGAATGGTTTGTTAAATCATTATTACCTAAAATCACTGAGGATGTAGCTAAGGTAGGAGTAGTTGCTGAGGAGCAAGTAATTACTTAGGCTCAGGTACCTTGACCTCGTTTATATGCAGTTAGGTACTTTACACGAAAAAATCCCTGATCTTCCCAAACAAAATCAAATAACTGCAACTCCTTCAGGGTCTCATGCTGCTGATGGTATGATTGGTACGTTAATACCAAGAGTAAGAAGAAATATGCAAAGAATTCTTCTCCTGTTATAACTTTACCAGATTCCCCGACAGGAGAAGTTTCCGCTGAAGTTCCTGTCGATATTCATGTTGTAAAATCTTCTATGACCAAATCAAAATCCGGTGGTAAAAAGAAAGGAAAGAAGAAAAATAAACAAAACGCAAAAGAGAAACCAGAAAAAACTAAATCTACTGACGAGAAACGAAAACCTCGCTATCCTTGTCTCATCTGTGATGAGGAGCACTTTACAAGATATTGTCCACATCGAGCTGAGGTTTCAAAGATCGTCAAAGGTTCTCAAACGCTTCCTGTCTTGAAGGATCCTTTTCCTAGTCAATATAGTAAGATGATAGGTTCTTCCTCAAATACCTCAGAAGAACTAATCATGATGATGCCCTATGTCAGGATTGCAACGTGATCGTAAGATTATGGAAGTAAGAATCCTGTTGGTGGTAAGGAACCAGAATCTTCTAGTTCAAACACATCAACTTCAACTCCTCCTGGTTTCGATCCGCTACAGATCGAGAAACCTAATCCAGACTTAGTAATCAGCCTGCTAAAGGTATACTTCGGAAGTCGGCTTTTAATCCACATGCGAGAGCTGCTCAGAACTATAACATTGTTCAAGATTTAGCCATATCCCCTTCAACAATGTTGACTTTGGAGGTGCTGCAATCATGTCTAGCACAACGTAAATTGCTTTTGTCTGCTATAGGAGCTGTTGATGTTTATGATTCCAATCTTATAATCTTCGATTTAGAAAATAGTACACCTCACTTACCTCATCAAATGGATTTCCAGATCCCAGTGTTAGTAAAAAACAGACCTTGCCTTCTGACTGTGATTGATGAGGGAGCTTCTGCGTGTATTATGGAGATCACTTGGTTCTCCTACACTTAATCAATCCCCGACAATTTTAAAGGCTTTTGATGTCCGAGGGTTTCATCCTTTTGGCATTTTGCAGGATTTATCTATAGGGGTAGAAGGCAAAAATATTAATCTAGATGTGGAAGTGGTTGATGCCCCTCTAGATTACAACCTTATTTTGGGTCGTAGTTGGTCTTACGCTATGACAGCTGTTGCTTCATCAGTCTTTCGGCTTATTAAATTCCCTCATAATGGAAAGATCATTACAATAGATCAGTTAAATTATTTTTCATCCGACCCAGCCTCTTCTGAGAGTATCCAACATGTCGGTAAAACAGTTATCCCTTATAAGGATGTTGGGGTGGGATTAATTAAAGATTCTGGTTTACTAGGAACTTTTTCTTTTCCTCCTCCTAACATATCACCTTATTTTGCAACCATTCACATGATTTCATCGAAAACTATTGTTTCTGATGATCCTTGGATCGTACCTTCCGATTCCGAGGTGGACTCATTTGGTGATGCCATGCCCTTGAGTCCCTTTGAAGTTGCATATCAGGCAGTACAGTCATTTTCCGACTCCAGTTCAACCTAAATTGATCCAATGAATATGGTCCAAGGGGAGTCACTTTCAATCTCAACCTCATATTCAACAACTTTTTCTGATCCTGTTCATACTGATGAGAAAATTCGTGAGCTTTTGTCTGTTGATGATTTACCATGGGAAGATCTTCATCATCGATCTTCATTTTTACCTGAGCTTGATCATTTTGAAAATGATTTCTAATCTATTTTTACCACTGATTATGTCAAGGAACCACATAATCCATTGCAACATCCTGATTCTGAGTTAAATTTGGGAAATATTTCTCGAACGATTCTTATTGACATTTCAGTGAAACCCAGAATTATTGAAAACATTCATATAGGTGCTTCTTGTACGGACGAGGAAATCCAAACTTATAAAGCCCTATTTCAAGAATTCCCGATGTATTTGTTTGTTCATATGAAGAAATGCCAGGAATTGATCCATCAATTGTTGTCCATGAAATAAAAACTTACCCGGATGTTAAACCCGTCTGGCAACATTTGTGTGAGATACATCCACGAAAAACTTTTGCTATTAAAGCTGAAGTTGAGAAATTACTTCGAGCAGGTTTCATATATCCAATTCCTTTAATGGATTGGGTATCGAATATTGTTCCTGTTAACAAAAAGCAAGGAACGATAAGAATATGTATTGATTATAGGGATATTAATCGAATTTGTCCTAAAGACAATTACCCAATCCCCTATATCGATCAAATAATTGATAATTGTGCCGGCAGTGAAATGTTCTCCTTTATGGATGGTTTTTCCAGTTACAATCAAATTAACATACTCCCTGCTAATCAACCAAAAACAACTTTCATTTGTCCATGGGGGATGTTTGCTTATTGCAAATTACCTTTTGGGATGAAGAATGTTGGAGCAACTTTTCAAAGGGCTATGTCTTACGCGTTTCACGACATCAAGCACATTGTGCAACCTTATCTCGATGATTTACCTACTCATTCATTACGTAGAACCGATCATCTCACTCATTTACGAGCCATCTTTATGAGATGTAGGCATTATCGAATTCGGCTGAATCCACACAAATGTGTTTTCTGTATAGAAATGGGTCGCTTACTGGGATTTGTTGTTTCAAAAGCCGGCATTCGTGTTGATCCCTCAAAGGTTGAAGCCATTGTCAAATTACCTCTGTCTTTGACTCTTCGCCAACTCCAAAGTTTGCAAGGGAAATAATTTTTTTTACGTTGATTCATTCCTAACTACGCCGAGATAACGAAAGGTTCTACTAGGTTGTTGAAACAGAACACTCCATTCTTTTGGGATAAGATAGCTCAGAAATCTTTTGATGCACTTAAACAAGTGTTAACCCATGCACCGTTATTGCATCCTCCCAACTACAACCAGGACTACTTTTTGTACCTCGTTGCTTCTCATTCCACCTTTGGGATGGTTTTAGTTCAGGAAGATGAATTCAAAACTGAACATGTGATTTACTATCTTAGTCGAACTCTGAATCTGATTGAGCTTAAATACTCGCATGTGGAGAAATTGGCCCTGGTAGCCGTTCAAGCTGTCCAATGATTTCGTCACTACATTCTACTCCGCAAAACCACAGTACTTTCTGACTGTAACCCTATGACGTATATTGTGACTAAACAATTGCTAGGGGGTAAGTATTCCAAATGGATAGTTATCTTGCAGGAATTTGGCCTGGAATTTGAAAAATCCAAGTCAAAAAAGTCTTTGGTTTTTGCGAAATTAATGTGTGATTTCCCATGTACTGATACCAAAACCGTGGTAGAAGAATCCCTTGCGGATGAATCTTTGTTTCTTATCAGCACTCTTGATCCATGGTATGGGGATATAATTGTCTATCTTCAAACCCAATCTTTTCGGCCTGAAATCTCACGATCTCAGTGAAGGAAAATACGTTTCCAATCCCAACAGTACAGAATTATTGGAGATACAGTCTATTGTCGTCGAGTGGATTCTGTTTTCCATCGTTGTCTAACTCATGAGGAAGCTGAAAAGGTTCTGAATGACTGTCACTCTGGAGTGTGTGGCTATCATATGTCTGGGTATGCCACAACCCAAAAAATATTGCGCACTAGTTATTTCTGGCCATCCTTATTTAAAGATTGTATCAATGCAGTCCAGAAATGCCACAACTGCCAAATTTTTGATCGAAAGATGCGTGCTCCATCTGCTCCTCTCCACCCTATAATTGTCGTCAGTCCTTTCGGAAAATGGGGTATCTATTTTATTACATGTAACCCTCACTCGGCCGAGGGGGCATGTGTATATCATCCTTGCAGTAGATTATTTTACCAAATGGGCCGAGCAATGCCTACATTTTCGGCAGATGACAAAACTGCAACTATTTTCATTTTCAATCATATAATTTCTAGGTTCGGTGTTCCTCAAGTGATTATCTTTGATCATGGAAGTCATTTTCAGAACATCATGATGACTGAACTAACAGATCAGCTTCGCCTGCGTCACGATAACTCTACTCCATATTACCCATAGGCTAATGGTCTGGTTGAGGCAATCAACAAAGTTCTAGTTACCATGATCCAACGAATCATTGGTATTCATCGCTCGAATTGGCATAACATGTTATTTTCAGCGCTTTGGGTGTATCGAACCTCAGTCAAAACATCAACAGGTTTCACTCCTTTTCAGCTTGTTTACGAGTTGGAAGCAGTGTTACCCATTGAATGCGAAATTCTGTCGTTGCAAATAGCCATAGAATTACTCCCAGCCACTTTCGAAGAGGAAAAACGTTTGTTGTACTTAGCTCAATTAGATGAGAATTGACATGATGCTGCATTAGCAAACGAGACTCACGCAAAACGAATAAAAGCTCAGTACGATCGTAATGTTACACCTCATAATTTTTCGGAAGGAGACCTAGTTTTATTATACGATCAAGCTAACGATAAGCTAGGGGCTGGAAATTCATACCCATGTGGCATAGTCCTTTTGTTGTTAAGCGTAAGCTGGCCAAAGGGGCCTATGAATTAGTAGATTTTGACGGTGTCTCTTTAGGTAGACCCAAAAATGGGTTTTATCTGAAAAGATATTATGCTTAGAGTTTGGTGTGGAGATTCTTGTTAGAATAGTTTCTTTCTAGTTGGTGTGCTTTAGATTAGAAAGTGTGCCTAGTTTAGAGAGTGTTTTATCATTATTTTTTCTTATCTTGGTTTTACTCTTGATACTGCAGATGTGGGCGTCTTCTCAAGCATACATTGGTTTTGCTGATGGTGCTTGTCGCAGTACACAGAATATTTCTTCCACAGCTTGGGTTATCTATTCACCCTCTGATGAGTTAGTATCTATGCATGGGGTAAGCCTTGGTCAAACAATAAGTAACATTGCAGAGTATAGTGCAGTGATTGAGTTATTATCTGAATCCATCTCATTTGGGATTCAGAGTTTGATTGTAAGGTTAGATTCTAAACTTGTTGTATTACAGCTCAACAGGGTTTATGCCATTAGAAATCCAGTATTATTAAGATTATTTTTGAGAGTTTGTATCTTGGAACGTGAATTTGACTACACTGAATATTAACATATTCCAAGATATTTAAACACATTAGCAAATGCAGTTGCTTCTCAAATGTTAAATAGACATTTGCAATAATCAAGATAGTAAATTTAAAAACATTCCATAAACATGTTATACAAGATAACTAGTAATAGTGATATATCATAGCATAGAAGTGTGTCAAATATACATCATCTTCGATCATAGGTTGAAAAACACCTTATGATCGGCAAAAATGATAGCACAAAAAGATATAAATGTCATATGAAATCTACAAAGGCGATCATCCTATCCCTGATGATGATCACGATTAGAAACCACTACTCCGGCTACCCTACAAAGGAACTTCCTAAAAGGTCCTAGGACTCCAATCACATAGCGTTGAAGCCTAAGAGGAATATCATCTATACTAGTCTCTGGGATATCTATTGTCAAGCGCTCTACATGATTCTCCAATTCGGCCAAGGTCTATGTTGATTGGTCTTGTGGGGCCGGTGCTGCGGAAGTAGGATGTCTTCTCTCATAGGGTGGGAGAGTGGCTGGTCACTGTGGACCCACATCTGCATTTAAAACTTTTTACTATCAGTTTCTGGACGATTTAAAAACAAAAAACAAAATAGTTTAAAAAATTTAGGAAATGTTGAAAATAATTTTACCTATATCATCCCATTGCTCTCCTGGTGGAAGAGCCATGTCTGGATCACCACGATAATCCATCCCAACATATGGAAAGTCTTGTATCATGAAAAGTTGGTTTCCCAACCAATGAAAATACTCAGGTGGGAATCGAACAACCTCAGTCCCCTCCTCGGGATGACGGGCCATGATTGCAACCCAGCGCATAATCCTAGGATCTCGGGGAAGTCCAGCCTCAACAGAAAGATGTTGTGGAACCAGCATAGGTACCCTCTCTAGGCCAAAGCTCACAACTAAGAAACCATATCCAAAGTTCTTTAGTTGTCCATTATTTGCCCTAGTTAGTTGGCCTTTCACATTAGCCAACACAGCATTGCACCAATTGAAGATGGTGCCTCGGAAGCAGTCTACTACCATGTGCATTTGGGAACTAGTAGCTAGATGCAATGTTGCGCTCCCGCACAGTCTGGTGATAGTAAATGCGATCACTTTAAGTTCAGGATGGGAGATGGTCTTAACATCTATTCGTTTGTCCGCAGTTTGTACATTACAAAAATCTAGTCGGAGACTAGCGATAGACTGGCCACCTGGCCTAGACCCAAATATAGATAATCCTTCACCTCTCTTCGGCAAACCAGTCAGAAAATAAATGTCCTCTGGCTCGATTTCGAGCCGGTGACCACCAATTATGAAACACTGGTCCTGTGTGCTCCACCTATCTACCAGCCATTATAGAAAGTCTACCTGAGCCCTCATGCCAGGTATGGCCCAAAATTTCAATAGTCTACATGCTCTTAAGGCCTATATTGAAGGTGGATGGAGTAATGCGGCTTGATCCACATCTTCGTGTTCCCTTTCCTGCCAAACAAGCATTTTGTGTACCTACATTGCAAAATACGCAGATTAGAACATTGTAATTTCAAATCATTTGGGCGGAAATGCAAAAAGACAGGGTTTCAAAACACGTTTCGCGGGGTCCGCACCCATCAGGTTAGGGACAGTGCGTAGGTTCACGCTCATCCTTAAAAGCAGGTGCGGGACCCTGACTCTTTCGTTTGTACGAAAAAGTCAGGGTTTGCAGGGTACACATGGTATACCTACGCAACCACCGTGAGTGATTTTTTAACCAAAATTTCTCTAAAAATGAATTTTAAAGCCCTAAAAATGAAAATGAAACGGATGAAATGCAAGTCAGGGATGATGTGTATTACATGAAGAGGATGGTTCTCGATTCCAGCGGTCGGATTTTTTGCAATCTTCACAGGAAGTTTTCTTACCAAAAGCTCTTACTTTTCACTCTAAAGTCAAATGGTAAAAATGAACTTACAAAAGCCCTTTTTATAAGATTTTTTGAATAAATGAATTTTTAATTTGTTTATTTTTCACTTTAAAAAGGTCGCTTTTGATGCATTTTTATTAATTTTAAACAGGTATGAGTAATGGTTTGAGTTTTTGTGCAGAATATTGGATTTTCAGGGAGAATTGATCATTTTCAACAAAAAACATAGAGTCCTCTTTAGAGCTTTTTTCTGACTCGTAAAATATGAAAATATTGCCGAGTTTTTCTTTTTAAACTCGTTAAGATGGAATTAAAAAGACTGTCCACTTACAGCTCTTTTCTGATTGTATAAACATGAAAAGATTTCCCGAATTTTGTCGTTTCAAGTTTGATATTGGTAATAAAACAACGTGTTTTCGATTGTTTTTTTACTTTTTCAGATTGAAGGCACTAATTATGAAAAGTACTCCTTGATCATAATGGTCAAGTAGTTCTCTCAAGCATTATTTTATACTTTTTTGGGCTTGGGAGACACAAATTTACGAAAAAGGACAACCATGGAGTTTTCTTAATTTTTTCTTCTGACTCCCTAAAATTGAAAAACAACGAGTTTCTCCTATACTGGACTCGTTAAAATTTAACAGTAAAGGACCTGTTCAATTTCAAACAAGAACAAACCACTCCTTCTTAGGGTTCAAATTTTAAACTAAGATGGACTCATCCGAAGGATGAGCTTATAATCAAGCAAATGTTATCCTCCTCAAGCTTGTCAAAAATAAATAGGTACTTGCCAGAAATGGTGGGGGAAAAGAGAGAAAAATGAACCTGTTTGTTATACTTTGTGTTTAGAAAATCAGTTAACCACTCTTGAACACGACACTTTTTGTTCACCTGGGTTGGGAAATCCTTTACCTAACAGTTAATCAAACCATATTGAAAGTCCTCAGCCGGTTTCTGGATATTAGCTTTAGGTCAATTGTCACCAAACCATCTGCAGTGTCGTTATGTGTTCAAGAGGTTAGTTCAAATAAACCATTCATTTTCAAAATATCTGTCATCCATCTTGACCATCCCTGAGTTAGTCCTTGCCAAATATATTTCTTCAAAACTTCATCTATGATTTCGTGTTGTGGGCTTTCCTATGATGGATCGCTTTCTATCGACTCAAACTCATTATCTAGGAAGATGATCTAGAAATCGTTAGTACCTTGGAATCTGCATGCCTCAATGGCAGGTTTCTCACCTTTGACGACAGGTTGCATCATTGACCTTCGATCAAAGGATTCTGTGACGTGTTTGACATCAACTCATTCATTCACATTTCATGGATTGTACT
>APFE030684707.1:1598-39536 GCA_000404065.3 Pinus taeda | reverse complement strand
TGTAAAGTTATTCTATTTCAAAGTTAATACAATCAAGTTTATTTTTCTCAATAAGCTGTGTCTTATGGTTTATTTCATAGATTCCTTGATCACTATGATGAACATGATTTATTATATTAGCTATGCAGGTGTTCTTTGATGTGTGCTTGTTTGTCATTGCAGGTTATTAAAAGGAAACGTTTTGGAGCTGTTGGAGCAAGGCTGCCACAAACTAGCGTTGGACTTAAGGTAGGGTCTAAAACACCTCTTAGTTTTTATTAATGAATCATAATATGTTTAGAGAAAAGTAGATTTGCTTGTCCTGCTTGTTGCTAGATATCAATTGATACTAGGGAGAACGATTTATCCGCTTAACAATACGCCCATGGATCGGCCATGATGGTTCTGCAATGTCTAGACTTGTGCTAGATTCCAACCATATAGATTAAGGATTTATGAAGCACACATTAGTGTTATCCATCTTGAGCTTACCACCAAAATACAATCTCAGGGTTCTTGGTGATAAAAACAAAAGGAACAGTTCAGGGACTTATCCATCCAAGCTAGGGACTTGTCCATTTAGGCCATGTAATTACCTTTTCAAGACAAGGATGATCGAGGAGGATCCCTAATGTACCAAAACTAAAAGTCCTTGAATCATAATAGAACTAGGACCAAATCTAAGATTTTGTCACAAGGAATCCAATGATGCAAACGACACCTCAATCCAAGTTTGTATGCAGAAGTTATGCCTAATCAAAGTTCTAGTCAAACTTGACTAAAGGAAAAGATTTAGTTGGTGCCAGATAAATTTGCGGCATCCCCAAATTTGGCAGTTTAGCTAAATTTTCTGTAAAATTCAACAGAGGTTTGAAAAATTTAGTGACATTTTTAGTCATGGTTAAAGTTAGCGGCACCACCAAATATGGTGATAGTTCTACTAAACATGGCAAAAGGAATGGTCCAATGGCATGGGGCCATGTGGCCAATCCATGTGCCACGTAGCACCCAATGGGTGACTAGGTTGGCCTCTAACTGATCCAACTAGTGGACGTATTCAAATTCGGTAGTTTTGGAAAGTTAAAAAAAAAAATCAAACTATTAAACGGTTTCGACAGTATTATTTATATATATATTATTATATATATATAATATTATATTAATATCCACGGGGTTTGAACCACAACCCACTTCTCACCAATGAGCAAATAATAACCCGCTACCTAGTATGCCATATGGGTGAGCTTTGAAAAGTCCATTGGTAAAACATTATAAAAGCTTGTTATTTCAATCAAATAGGGAGTGAGTAAAGCCGAGGGAGGAGAAGAGAGGAGTCTGGCATGGGTCGATGGGCCGTGAAAGCAAGCATCATAGAGCTAAGACATGAAAGAACTGTGATGGGTTGGAACATTGAGAAAAAATGTTGTAACATGATTTTCGAGGAGAAAATATTCCCATATAGAATTTGTTATGCAATATTGAAGATTCTCTAGTGGGGCCAAAGATGACAGTAGTGGAATATAGTTGGGCTTATACTCATTTTACTCAATATTTCACAAGGATTTCACTGGTGCACTATTTTTTTATTTGAGCAACCAATTTTCATGTCAGTCTAAGGATTGGAGGTATAATTATGTATTTTTTCATCTACTCATTTTCATTTTTGTTGAAATGAATGAAGAGATCTCCCCTCTATTGAAGAAGGGCCCAGAGATGTAGTCCACATTAGAGTAAATCCATTATCAAACCTTGGACGTATTGTTTTTATGGTCTCCTTTTATGTTGCTTCTTCTTTAAATGTTTTAATATATGGATTTTAAATTCTCTTTCATGAAATTATGAAAAAATCAATGAAGAAAATATACATGATCATGTTGGTATCAGAGCGATATTCTTACTAATGTGAATTGTGAGTGTGGATGATAACTAGGCCCAAACTCAAAGAGGGTGAAGGAAAATTCAAGTCTTTTGACAGAGATATTGGACATGAAACACGAAGAAGGAAAATGGAGAATGACAATCTTTGCAGTGAGAATGGAAAAGCTTTCCATAAAGATTTTTACAAGATGGAAGACATGGTAGATAAATTGTTTGCATATTATTAGAGAAGAGTAGCAAAGAATTAAAATAAGAGGAAAGAGAAAGAAGAGGACAATGCTTCAGTAAATTAGGGAAAGGGACAAGATCCTCCTAAACCTCCATCTCCATCTTCAAATGAATGCTCTTCCTCTTCATATTCTTCTCATCATTCAAATAGTCATCATAGAGATGTTATCATGGGAAAAGCATCAAAGAATGCATGGCTACAAGAACTTGAGGAGATCAAACAAAATATTCAAGAAGAGAATGAAGAACTGAGAATAATACTACAAGAAGAAGACGAGGAGAAGTAGGGATTGTAGCTTCATCTACAAGCCATAGAAGAGACCTTGGAAAATTTGAAGTGCAATGAAGGCTTAGTGAAGTTATCATGACCTGCTTTAGAATTGGAAATTGAGGTAAATAATATCAGTGATTCTTTGATTTTAGATTCTCATTATGATGATTTTGCTTCATTTGAAAGGAACACCAAAGGGATTGGTTTGAAACTAATGAAGAAGATAGGATATGAAGGAAAGGGCCTAGGAGTTATTGGCTAGGGCATTGTGAATCCCATCCAAGTGGTGGAACTACCTCAATATGTAGCATTGGGCTATGGTAGAGAGGAAGAAAGACGCTCCAAACCCATGGAGATAAGAGAGTATTCAAGCGATAATTTTGAGTCGGTGTGGGATGTTGAGATCACATCACAACATTTCAATACTAGTGAGCATTTCAAAGGAAGAACTAGGTCAAGTTCTCCTCGCCAAACCTACACCAAAGACAATTGCTCAAGGAAGGTTATGTCGCCTAGGAAGGAGACACAAAGCAAGGTCAAGAAAGCATGGAGGAAGAAAAACCATTACAACCATTGCAACAAGGGTGGACATTATAAATCCACATGTTGGAAGCTCCATCCATATCTATGCCCAAAGAAGAATCAGGAGCATATGAAATCACTTGTGAAGGAACTAACTAATCAAGTAATACAACAAGGAATCCAACTATAATAAGGAATCCCATTAGCCTGGTTAGGTAAGAGATGGGTAACATTTTTAAATAGTTGAGCATGGACACCATTGTAAATCACATGTTTCTTTTTGAAGACCCCATAGATGGGGAAAAACTTGTAAAAGCGATGAAGTGTATAACAACACTTGAATATGCAACGTAGTGATACTTTACCCTTTAGTTAGATAGTAAGGATATGGGTTATGTTTTAAAACTTGACCATGAGTGTTTTATAAACTCTTGGAAAGTAAGATCTTGCATGGAATCTTCAAGTTTGTGATACATGAATTGGTAGCTATAGATTTTTCATATGGATACAAGTGTCGAATTCATCATTCCTAGTTCCAAAGTATAAAGGTGAAGGAAAATAAAGTGTTTCTTGTGAGAGACATTTGTTATTCAAATTGATGTACATCAAATTGTAGTACTTGTTTATAATTTTGGACTACCAAAATTCCTTCAGTGGGGAGGAACGATCCAAGAGGTGTTGGAAATAATACTGAGAGGGGGGGGTGAATCAGTATTACCATATCAATAATTTTTCATTTCCCAAACAGATTTGTATACACTACTTCTGTGAAGAGAACTAGCGTGTACATGTTGTTGTGACTAGTAAAACCAGCGTATACCTAGAGAGCTTGTGATTTAGTTAATTTATCATGTGATGATCTATAACCAGTGCATCAGTAACTTATTAAATAGTGCAGTAAAAACATAAGCAACAAACATGAAAACCAAGATTTAAGGTGGAAACCCAATGTGGGTGAAAACCACCTGCTGTTGTCATCTCTGTCTTCTTTTAATAATAAGAAAATCTATTTACAATCTTGTACTAGTGTAGAATCATACCAGTACACAGGCGCCCACCTACAGAAGGCTACAACCTTCTCTCGTTTTCCAGCTTCTACTGGAAGGGAGCTACAACCCCCTAGCTCTTATACTAGCCAATGTGTTTACTAGTATGTAGGCACTGGCCTACAAAAGGGTACGACCTTCTCTCTTCCTCTAGGGACCACGTTTCATAAATTTTTAGACTGGATGCTCTTGGTACACAACAATACACATGGCCTTGTTTCATCAAATTTTCATACTAGACCCATCAGAAAATTTTAAACTCAAACTGCATCAACCAACAATCTGTTAATCTGAACAATCAGATCACTGTGTTGAACCCAAAAACTTGCATTATTATTCAGAACCAGCTGCAACCTCAAAGACCATGCATTAGAATGTATACACTACTTTACTAAACCCAACCTGCATGTATATGCTACTTCCTTTAATCAAACCTATGTATACCTTCAAAATTACTAAAACATAAAAATTTTGAATCAATTTTGTACTAACCAGCAATATACTGAACATCTACTGTCAATTTGCAGAGCCTTACACATGCAATAGCAGAGATCACCCTTCTCACTTATACAATCAATTAATCAGATATAAAACTACTTATGCATCGAGTTTTACATTCAGATCTAAGAAGACTTCATTTACAGACAACAGTAAAACAATAATACTAATCAAATAGATCAGTCATCTCTAAACAACATATTTTTTCTTTTGCATACACTACTTGGAAGAGTTGAATCAGCGTGTATATGCAACTTCACCAAAGTGAAGCAGTGTACAGATCTACAAATATTAACTCACAACTTTGATGCTATTGTAGACTTCAGACAAACCTAGATTCAAAGAATAAAACATGTGTACATAATTAGATCTAGCCCAACCAATATCAGATCATTCAATGATAAGTCATTTCAGATCTCATGATTCTATTCCAACATTGAATTACAGTGCAAAAAATATTTCATATCAAATCACCAAGATATCCCCTGCAACATAAAATATACTTTAGATATAAGTATTCCTTAGAAACCCTTTTCACTTGCACACCTTGGCCATTTGATCTTCTCCTCCTTATTTAGTTTTAGGCCTTTCTCAATACCTCAGACCAAAACCACTTAGGACCCGTGGTATTCTTGGGAGGGATCAAATAGTTGTTACTCTACTCAATATTGTGGGCTAATACCATGGTATTGACCCCTGGTATTCTCTACTTTTGAAATTCCTTGATTTTCCAACATGTATGTGCTTTGCTTCTTGCAGGAGTGCGTGTATACCTATATGTGATTTTTGTTATGTGGACCTGTGTGTATATGCTGTTTTGACTAAGTGGACTTGTGTATACATCTTAAACTACTTTTCACCATCCTTTACCTTCAACTTCTTCATTCTAATTAGTATATTTTAGTTCCATCTTCCTATTCTTTTGTACCAATGCCCTGTTACATATGAATGGATCTATTACACTATGGGTTGTATTTCATCAAAACTAAACTTACATGTGAATGTGTTGTCATCAAGGACAACACTTGTATCATAATGCCAATCATCTCCCCCTTTGGACTTGATGGAAACCATGCTGGTGTTGATTACTGCAAGCTGTAGAAACTGTTAGAGATATCAATCAACACCAAAATACTCTCCCCCTTTAACACCAAGGGAAAAGAGCAGACCAAGTTATTCTCCCCCTTTGATATACATTATGCTATCCATGCTCTCCCTGAGCACATGCCGAGACTGCAGAGATATGTTTCAAAAGAATAACATGACTCTATAACTCAACTAAGTGAGTATGACTTCCTTATGACCAATGACTCATACATACATCAATCACCCAACCAAGTGGGGATACACCACATTTGACTCATCCACCCAACCAAGTGGGGATATACCAATTGTTTATACATGACATAAATAAAACAAATATTACATCGTCCATCCCATGCAAAGTTGGGATACAAATTACATCATTTGTCCAATATGACTCATTCAAATATAGACTATGACAAAAGAAGTCATATCACACCCTATGACTTAAACAACACATCATAGTTGAATTCAACAACCAAAATGCCAATAATGCAGAATGTGTGTGAAGGATAATGATCCCCCTGAAGCTGTGGTACCTGTGCATTGTCAACAAGTCATGCATCAAGGCATCTTTGTCAGTTAGATAAAAATCAATGAACAAAGCATATCGTCATACTGTAATCATCAATATATGACAGAGCACCCATATCACAGTCTGACCCACTATTTTTCACTTAGAAAAACATATACACTCCTTCAGCCATAGAAACCCACGTGTATATGTGACTATACTTCATGAAACCCACGTATAATAACCTTCCTCTGAAAACTATATTTAAGAGCAGGATGATGAAGCAACTACTTCCAGCTCTTGCCTGAGATATTCAAACGTTTCTCTGGGAAGTGGTTTAGTGAATATATCAGAAACCTGTTATTTGGAGTGAACATACTCCAATTTAACCTTTTTTTCAAGCACTTGTTCTCATAGAAAATGGTACTTAATGGGTATGTGCTTGGTCTTGGAGTGCATGACTGGATTTTTTGAAATACTGATGGCACTTGTATTATAACATAGAATGGAGATGGGTGGAGTACATGTGATCAAAATGTCTTTCAATGTTTGCATCATCCAAAGTAGTTGTGTGCAACAAGATGCATTAGCCACATATTCTTCTTCATCTATAGATAAGGTAATCAAACTTTGTTTCTTGCTGAACCATGACATTGACTAAGAACCCATATAGAATGCACCTCCACTAGTGCTCTTTTGATCATCAACATTTCCTACCCAATCTACATCTGTATATGCATGAAGAGTAAGGTTTGTATCTTTAGGATACCATAGTCCAAAGTCTTGAGTTCCTTTAAGATACTTGAAAATTATTTTGACTGCCTGGAGATGTGATTCCTTTGGATTTGCTTGGAATCTTCCAACAATTCCTACTGCATGCATAATATCGGGTCTGGTACCTGTTAAAGAAAGCAAACTTCCAATCAGTGATCTGTAAGTTGGTTGGTTTACTACTGGTGATTCATCATTAGAACTGAGACTGCATCCTATTACCATTGGAGTACAAACTGGTTTAGAATCTTCCATTCTGTACTTCTTCAAGATATGCTTGAGATATTTGGTTTGCGAAAGAAAGATACCATCTTTAGTTTGTTGTACTTGTAGACCAAGAAAATAAGTAAGTTCACTAAGTAAGGACATTTCAAATTCTTGTTGCATTACTGAAGCAAAATTCTGACTCATGGATTCTTCATTGCTACCAAAGATGATTTCATCAACATAAACAACAATAATTAACAGATTATCATTTTAAACCTTTATGTATAAATTTCTATTAGCAAAACCTTTTGTGAAACCTTGTTGTTGTAGATTTTTGTCAAGGTGGTAATACCAAGCCCTTGGAGCCTGTTTTAGAGCATAGAGAGACTTTTAAAGCTTGCATACGAGTTTTGCATCATTTCCAAGAATGAATCCTTCTGGTTGTTCAATATAAAATTCTTCTTCTAAGTGTCCATTAAGGAAGGCTGATTTTACATCCATTTGATATACTTTGAATTTTCAAAAACTAGAAAGACGGAAACATCCTTATGGCTTCAAGTCTAGCAACAGGTGCAAAAGTTTCTTCAAAATCTATACCTTCTTGTTGAGCATACCCTTTACGAAAAAGTCTGGCCTTGTTTCTAATAACTTCTCCATTTTCATTCAACGTGTTCTTAAATATCCATTTTGTTCCTATAACATTTTTATCACGAAGTCTAGGAACTAACTCCCAAGTATCATTCTTTTCAATTTGGTGAAGTTCTTCATCCATGGCCTTGACCCAACATTCATCTTTGTAGGCTTCATTTACATTTTGAGGTTCGATGGAAGATAGTAATGCTAGATAGCTTGAGGTCCCTATAAGAGTTCTTCTTGTCTGTACACCAACCCCCTATTCTCCTAGAATTTGAGATTCTAGATGATTCTTCTAAACACAATTGGATGGAGTCTTTTCCCTTTCTATTATATCTTCTTCTATATAATTTTGGTTTGATGCGGGAAAGCATTCCCCAACTTCCTCGTTATCATATTCCTCTGTTGATTTCATTTTTTCTAGATTTCTGTATGGTTCATCAATTACAACATCAATGCTTTACTTCTGGATGAATAACCAAGAAGAATTCCTTTGTCTGCTCTAGGTTCAAACTTACCAAGTTTTTCATTAGTCCTTTTGATAAAACATTTCTTCCAAAAACTCTAAAGTGTTTTACAGTAGGAGGCTTACCATACCAAAGTTCAAATGGAGTTTGATTGATATTTACCCAAACATTCACTTTGTTGAGAATAGTTACGGCAGCAAATGTAGCTTCACCCTAGAAGGTTGCAGGAGTTCCAAATTCATCTAGCATAGCTCGAGCCATTTGTTGAAATATTATGTTCATCCTTTCTACCACACTATTTTGTTGAGGATTTCTTGTGACAGAGAATTGCCTTTTTATTCCATGTCGTTCACAAAAGTTAAAGAATTCATCTGATATGAATTCGCCCCCTCGATCAGATCTGAGACATTTGATTTTTCAATCTGATTCATTTTCAACTAAAGCTTTGAAGGCTTTAAAATTTTCAAATGCTTCATCTTTGTGCTTTGGTAGACCTATCCAACACATCTTGGAAAAATCATCAATAAATAAAATAAAGTATTCTTCTCCACGAGGTGACTATTTCCTTATTGGTCCACATAAATCAGTATGGATGAGCTGAAGAGGTTTACTTGCTGACCCTTCTTTTTCAATGAAGTGAACTCTGGTTTTCTTACCGATTTGACATGGTTTTCATATGGTATTTTTTGGGATGTTGATATCTGGAAGATCATGAATTGCCTTGAGCCTGCATGCTTTTCTTATTTGAGAAAAGCTTAGATGTCCCAATCTTCTATGCGATAGCCAGTTTTCATCTATTATGCCTAGATAGCATTGGTGTTTCCCTCCCTTAATTATATATAAGTTGTTTGGATTTCTTGTCCCCTTGATCATGGTCTTTCGTGTATCAATCTCACGAACCACACATCCGTTTGATCAAAATACCACTTCATTTCCTTCATTTCCTTGGGTAGTCTGTGTTCCTACTAAATGAATTATTTGAGGCATGCGAGGATGTCTACAAATGAAGCACTAATTTTATTTTCAGATACCTGATCATGACCTTAGAGATGTGGAAATGGTTCCCTCCCCCAGGCAAGGACCTGGCACAAATCACAGATGACCAACCACTTTCTCTCAGATACATGTTGTGGAGAACATCTGGGGACCCAAGAAGTAAGGGAATCAATGAGGCAGCCTTCAGTGAATGGTACCTGAAGATGCTAGGGACCATAAGGGAAGCAAAAAGGGTTCCCAAAGGGTTGCTCGATGCATACTCACAGGAAATATGGTTTGGGGTGATGGATGGCCAAACTTACCTCAGACCACAACGTGTCCACCGAAAGACTTTTCAATTGTTCACATTTTTAGTGGAGGCATTCCACATGGGGGTTGGGTCGTGTTTAGGGGTCATATGTGAAATCATAGAAGGCCAGTACAAATATTTGTTCAAGGGCATGCTACCGCAACCTTTGATAAGAGATGTACCTGAGGTCAGTAAGAAGAGGGCAACAGAGTAGGACTTGTAGCTAATGGTCTCCCAAATGCACAAGAAGATGAGTACTCTCAAGAAGACCATTGCCAGGTTCATGGGTTCATCAAGTATGACCTCCCACTCTAGTGAATTATAGGGTTTTACATTGTTTAATCCAATCATCACTACACCCCTAGTTGTGGCTATGCCTCCTTACGGCCCTCATTCGTAATCAAAGGCAGTAATCCCCAATCCTAGTGAGTCAGAAAGTACCAAGCCACCCATTGCCAAAAATAAAAAGACCATGGTCGTCATGCCCGTTGATGACCTCACCGACGAAAGACCCCAGACAGTTTCAGCCTCCTTAATATTTGAAGAAACCCCATGTTCTACCTCTTTTTTTTTCACCTGGGTTGCAGGATCAATCCCCTCATATAGCTCGACCTCCGTGACCCTGTCCGACCCAATCCCCCTAGGCACATACATAGCCACTAAATAAATGAAGGCCGAATCAATTTTCCATTACACCACGAGACTCCCCAGAGGTTAAGGCCACAAAATTTCTATGATATCCCTACTGTTAGGGTCGGGCCTACTACCAAGCGATGAGCCAGTCAATGTACAATCACAAACTCCCAAGATCAAACCATTTGGTGCCTCATTTCTGTTAAATTTCCAAGTTGTTCCCGATCTAGTCATTATACCTCCCACCACTCTATTTATTGAAACCTTGCAGCCTGAAACCTTGCCCCACGACCACTCTGAAATATCTATTGCTAGCGGTCAACCCCTGCAAAGTAGTTTTCTGGACCAGTCCATAATGCAGCATGAGAATCTTTAGCACTCATCCTCTACACAGTTGTTCGGGTTCATTTAGTAGGCAACATAGTGGGCTGAAAAGATCCATAATGACCTTGTCACTGAGCATGAGCAGCAAAAGAAACAACTTGTCACTCTCACATTGGAGCAAGATCAACTTTGACAGACCAATCAAGAGCTACAATCATAGGTTGAGTAGGGAACATGAAACCTACAAGCCCTTTGGCCCATTGTTTCTGATTTAGTTATTGAAGCCCCTCAAGATTTTTCTGCGTGCACACTAGTTGACTATTGTGACCACATTCAGGCAGTGTGCATGGGCCTTGTGTCTACCACCATGGAATTGAAGAGGATTTTAGATGCTACAAAATCTGTGTTGCCCAATCCATCTACTAGCTACATCACACAGATCAAACAGAGACTCACCATTGCTACCACACTCAAAGCTTCACTCACTGATGCCCTGGAAGAAAGATACCTTCTGATGGAGTAGACCCATAGTTGGTGAGGAAACTTGACCCTAAAGAATCAACCCATTTGACCACATTGGCAAAAAATCCAACTACACCTCATTGAAAACATGAACTTCAAGGATAAAAATTAGTCGAAGCAAATTGATACAAAGATTTCCTATCTCGAAGCCCAGCTGAAACATACAAAGGAGGTATCGGTCAAGACTAAGAATAATATTCATGATCTTAGGCCACTGGTCCGTACACATGTAATTCCTCTCTGTGAAGTGTGTGACAACATGGAGGAGCAGTGGAGCACCCTACAAAACATCTTCCCTCATCACCTGAACTCCACCACAGTGCCAAAATTCCTCTAGAAGGTCGAATCCATTAGAAGTGCCTGGTAGATCACACTCGATGACTACAACCTCTTCAACCAAGAGACAATTATTGTGATACATGATTTGTGGTCTTCATTTGGAAAAGAAGACCAAAGGGAAGCAGAAGTAGTACCACAAGAAGCAGGACTGGCATAGCCAGAAGTAGAAGCAGCCCCACAAGAATCAAAACTAGCATGGCAGAAAGAAATAACAGTAGAGGAACTGACAGGAATAGAAACAGAGCTGACAGTAGAAATGAAAACAACACCTAGGATAGATTAACTTAGGGACGAGTCAAAGAACTATGGTCATGGCTGTTGGGACCTTCGTTTTGATTTTTTAGTTTTGAAAAAAGAAACGTAAGGACAGGTGGAAGGGAAAACTATTAGAATTGCGGGGATGACAACTGAGGGAGGGAGTAGGAACTAAGAGTGAGTAGGCAGTTGCAGCAAGGTGGCAGATGAGAGCAAGAGAAGATGAGCAAGGGGAGATAGAAGGTAGCCGAGGGAAGAGTTAGCTTAGTAGGAGATGAGAGGAACTAGAAATGGGAGTGTGGAGAAAAGGATAAAAGGCAGATGATATCAGGAGGAATAGGTTGGCCATGAATCAGACGAGTGAGGATAGGATTAGGAGAGCCTTCCTTAGTTGTGGAAAGGTGTTTCTCACCCTTTGTTCTGGTTATGACTGGTCTTGTTGGTTGTTTCTTTATGTATTTGATGAACAGGCTTTGAGCCTTCTGTAATCCATTATGTACTTTATTATGTTCAAGTTAATGAAAGAATAGCCAAGGATACATAACATATTGATGTGCTTTATGTGGGTTATTTAAAACTTTTTAATGAATGACTATAAGTCGGATGGTTTCTCGTAATGATATGAGTAGAATAACACAATTGGATAGTGTAGATGGTTGATTTTTGTAAGTTATTGATGTATGTTGGATGCAAACTCCTTGATACTCCATTCTACCCCATCTAAATTTAGTCACAACACGCCTCGGGTGAGACTCCTTGCCCCTCCGGGTAAGGTGAAAATGTCGGCATTATTATAGACTACAGTGGAGCCTTGTTGGCCCCCTGTGCCTGAACCCAGGGTCTCTTCCCTGTTGTCATTTTCATGCCGGCATAAGTAAATGGACACAAATTCTATCAGATGGACTGGATTTTATTTTCATACACTAGCAAATTTTTGGATGCAAAAAGAGCATTACAAGAAGAAACAATGTAAACTTTGAAATGGGAACTATAAACTCAAAATGGGAACTCTGGCCAAAAAGCCCCGAAAAGAACATCAAAAACAGTGCTAAAAATGAAAAGTGTGTATACTGGAACGATGATTTTATTTTTTAGGGGTCAGCTTTGAACATGTTTTAAAAATGGCAGTGACTACGAGCTTTACTATGAAATTTTCGTGCAAAATATAGCTTCAAAACGAAAAAGTGATGATACTGGAACGATGATTTTTTTTTTTAGGGTCAATTTTCAAACTTTTTAAAAATGCTAGTAAAACCAAATTTTTATGTGCCAAACAAAGTTGTTTATGAGGAAAAAAACACATTAATGTTTTTGGTAGAATATCAATTTTCTTTCCTAAGTATACATTCAACATGTTTTCAACCATTACATGCCATGGTTATTTCACCTAAACATATATGGACAAATTTATCATATCACATCAAGCACGTTTTCCTGATTATCCTTATTTTAATTTTGAGCATGACAAATTCATAGGAGGCCATGATTTCACCAAAAAGAGGAATTGGAGTTAGATTATAGTGAATCTCCTCTAATGACCCTCGCTAAATTGATCACCCTCTCCATAAAATATGTTCACAAAAAGTTCACAAGGAATCCCAAAAGCAAGTTTCATTTGTTCTAAAGCAACTCAGTTACACCTCAAGTTTCATTTGTTCTAAAGCAACTCAGTTACTTCATTAAATAGATCTTATTTTGTCAACATTAAATGGATTGGATTTTGTCAACATTGTTAGCAAAATGTACGCCATGAAATCAAATGAAAAACACGCCAATCGATGTACAGTTGTACAATATGAAAATCAGTGTATTGCCACATCACATAACTCGATAATAATCCAAAGTTGAACCAATTAGTTGTAAAAGAAACAATTTGATGAGATGTTGTCATATAGATACTCCTTGAACATTATGTGAGACATAACTCACCCAAAATTTTGCAGGTACACAAGGATGGACAATGAAGGTGACAAATTAAAGAGGAGATATTGGTTTTTTTTTTTTGCCTAAACCATAGGAATGGGTAACTCATTGGAGTGATGGATGAGGTGTTGGGATAAAGATATTCCTTGTAGCGAATGAATGGTAGGGCATATAATATTTTGAAAACATGCATTGTATTTTTTTAACTATGAGAATTGGTAATTCATTAGATTTTTTCTTTTAATGTAGGAATTGGTAACTCATTATTATGTTTTAAACCATGAGAATTTGTAACTCAATGGATTTTCCTTTTAACCATGGGAATTGGTAGCTCATTAGAGTGAGGTAGGCCATGCCTAAGAATTTTTTTTTTTTAAACCACGTGAATTGGTAACTCATTGGATTTTCCTTTTGCCATGAGAATTGGTAAAAGGTCAAATATTTTTTATTTTGAGTTTTTTTTTAAACCATAAGAATAGGTAACTCATAAGAATTGCCACTATAACCCAAGACAATGTCTAACACCTTGCACATTTTAGTGAATCTCTATTCCAAAAGTTTCACCCTTCTAATTTATCAATATATGTCAACATGTCACTGTATTCCAAAAGTTTCACCCTTCTAACTTTATCACTATATGTTAACATGTCATCTGTAGAAATTGAATCTGGATGAGAAAACTAAAATTCTACCCAAACTACATGTATTAGACAAAAATACCATTAATATAAACTCTAAAGTCCAAAAAAAATAGTGTTCTAGTAAAAATTTACCCTCAATAATTGACTCCTACTTTTCACCATTAAACCCAAATTACTCGCTATAAGTGAGAATTCTAGATCTTTTAAGCTATGCTGGATGGTCGCACTTACGCTCAAAGATTGTCAAATTCACTAACTAACATTTTAAAAATCATACCACAAATTAAGATTTCGTGCCTGGATGGGTCGGTCCGCCTAATGCCATGCTTTACCTATATAAAAACGAAAGCATCGAATCCTCCTCGAGCATTGCTTGAAAAACAAGATTTTATGATAACCCGGGGATCAATCTCCATCGCAATCAATTTGGTCATGATTTCCACATTTGAATTGTAAAATATAATTCTCCCAGAAGAGAATCAGGAAGGGATGGATCAACACCCAAGGGGCCGCAGTGCAGAAGGCCATTTTATGACGTCTGAAGTATTACAAGATGTACTACAGAGCTCTGAGTTTGAGATACAGATGATTCATCCAAGACGCCCCATTCAAGAGGTGCTTAATATGATAGTTGAAGAATTACGAGATGACATGGGGCATGACAATCTCGTCAGAGAAATGGATGAGCAAATCCCTGGCACCCCAGATCAGGGCGAAATTATGACACTAGAAGTATCATCGGATGGTGAATTCATGAGTGATTCCAATGATGATGATTTTTCATGAGCGATGCTAGTGATGACGAATTCATGAGTTATGAGGAGCTCCTGGAACTACAAGAAAGGACTGGATTTGTGGCAATCGGGTTGCCTCCACAAACACTCGCTGCGCTACAACCCACTGAATTCAAGAAACAAGCTGACGAAGCAGGTGGAGAGAGGTGTACAGTGTGTTTGGAGGGTTATAAACATGGGGAGACAGTCCTCCAATTGCCATGCTCTCATATATTCCATGGTGACTGTGCAACTGAGTGGTTTAAGAGTCTGTAAGTGTGAAGTTGTTATTAAGAATAAAGAGGGTATAAGACTCCTGACAATGCAGATAGATAATATGAGGCAAGAAAGTGGTTTTCTGGAGTATAGTGAACATGGAAGGTACTGCTGGGAATTAAAGAATCGTCGGGTGGTGGGGTGATTATGAGAATCACCCCGCCACTGCCCCGCCACCAGGCGATTCTTAGAATCGCCCCAAACAGTGCTTGTTGGGTATTTTTCTCTGTTTGGGATGGGAAAAATACCAAAACCACAAATATAAAACACAGAGGCAATGCTTTGTTTCCTTTGCTCCAGGATCTTTTTGCACAGAGGACCCTTTTAAAAAAATAGCTGAGAATAGAGTATTTCACCACCATAAAGATTTCTATTCATTAAAATAAAAACACTAATACATATTCATCCTCTTTGCTAAGAGGGATTTACCAAAAACAACATTCAACCAAAACTCTGTTTTCACTTGAGAATTTACTGAGACATATTCATCCTCTTTCACTCAGAGGGATTCACCAAAACATTACAAAAGAAATTACTCTGTCTCCTTTGAAATTTTACACCACTGTGTGTAAATATTTCATTTACATTCACTGCTGTGTGAAAACAAAAATTACAGGGATTTACATATTTACCTTTTCACTGCTGTGTGAAACAATTCATGGATTTGCACAAAACTGCCCCTGGTTTTCTGCATTCATTTCTCCTCCTTCTTCTCCTGCTGTGCATACTTTACATTTCTTACATTACCCAAGAAAAGGTTTTTACGCTGCTGCTGCGTTTTACCATTTTCTCATTAAACATTTCAACCCACAAAATATTCATGCACACTCCTGTGCGTTCCCTTCTCTCTTTGCTTCACACTGTTGTGCATATTTCTCTATTACTCTCACTTATGCTTCGCACTGCTGTGCATATTTCTCTATTACATTGTCAACACAAGACCATTACATTTTTTTTATATAACAGCGGGGGAAAAGTACTAGCATCTCCATACTGCCGTAAAAGAAGAAGACAGTGAAAATTTAATGGTCTTACTGGCTTTTATCCATGCCCATACTCCTGCTAGAACAAAATTAAAAACTTCACCAACCACAGTAAATAGCATTTACTGTTTACTAAGATAAACGGCGGTAGGAAACCTTTCACCTCAAGTCAAAATCATTTTCCAGGCCTTCACATCAACATTATACAATATGCTTTAGGAACTCTATCGGGTCGGGACTTCATCCCATGACACAACAATGTGCACCGATGGTTTCCCCCGATACCGAAATCCCGATAACAACATGGCCCGATACTCCGACATATATATTATAATATATGCTTGAAAATATATATAAAATGAGCCACTTGCGGACCTGAAATAATATGAAGCAAAATGTTGAGTACCCATCGGGTCCAGGATATCGGGTCGGGACTTCTTCCCATGAAAAAGAACTGCCCACTTGGTTTTCCCGATACCGAAATATTTGTGGGCCCGATAATTTATCAAAAGGGGTTGATTCCATCGTCGGGTCCGGCCCATCGGCAATAACAAAATTTTAGCTGCTATTTCACCGATCCGATATCGGCTGTTCGCTCATCGCTGAATCGCTGAGCTGCCTACCTGTGCTGATGGGACCTCCCGACGCGATTTTTAAATTGGATGTCGTCGCTGCTCCTGCACGGAAGTTGGAATTAACATTCCAACAGGACTCACCATGCCAGATTGGAAAATAGCTTCCAATATCCTTATCTGCTCTGGTTTTGGATTCCATCTGGTCCTCCCTTTGGGCTGGCTCGTCTCCCTCTCCAGTGCATGATTATGTGACTTTTCACCTGTTGCATGTAAAATATATCAATCGAAATAATTGTCAATAGTCTATTCGGATACTTGGACTCATAAATGGCTAAAACATGTTAAAGAAATGTGATTAAAATAAATTGAAAAATACAAGGGTGTAATTTTTTTTTTTTAAATTTTCAAAACAATTATCCTTTTTTAAATGAGCCATTCTCATAAAAGGGCGTAAGATCAGATTAATAATGTTTTCGTATGTATGTTTGAACATGATTAAAAAAGAGGTCAATGACATTTTGAGATTCAATTCTCAAAGGAATAAGGTATGATACAATTATGTCACTTAATACTTGGCTTATAAATCATTTCAAAAATTTTATATAGAATTGTTTTGTATGGTTTTTTTTTTTTAATATATTTATATATCTCTCTTTTTCTAATACCCTTCAACCAGTAAAAATAAGAATATATAAGATTGCGAAGATTCAGTAAACCTGCTAAACCTTATTTAACGGAATTAATGATCATATTATAATCATCATGGACCCTGATCACCATGAATGAAATCTCCTGATTAGGGTCTACAATGATACAATGTCAAATACTGACATAAAGGTCGATATTGAAAGTAGTCACTAGATGCAGAGGATGATGTAGTGAAAAGTTAACATATCGTGATTGTAAATTGGGATTCAAGAAAGATGCAAAATGACCTCTGACCAGTAACTGCAAATTTTATTTTGAATTTTTGTAATGAGGGATAATATTTAACTGCAAAGATTCAGAAAACCTACCAAAGCTTATTTAAGGAAATTAATGGTCATTTTATAATTATTATGAACCCTGATAACCCTAAATGAAACCTATTGAATAGTCCTATAATGAATACAATGTCCAATAATAATATAAACGTCGATATTGAAATTAGTCACGAGTTGCAGGGCATGATATAGTGAAAGGTTAACCTAAAGAGATTGTAAATTGAGATTCAAGAAAGTTGTAAAATGGAATGTTTATTTTGAATTTTCGTAATGAGTGATAATTTTTAATACCCTTGGCTAAAAAGTTTCGTTGAAAAGGTGTTCAGGATGACAAAGGCCTCGGATTTGGAAAAAGAAAATTTGTATTGAACTGTCTTTGTAAGCATGAGCGGAACTGCATTATATCGATGCGTCTAGATGTGAATGAAATAGGACTCTATATACCCGGCATCTGGGCCAACTGGATTAAGTTTGGACTTGCGGCCCAGGGGATATTGCTTACATGGTTCAGAGTACGGCCACCTCATCGTAGAAGAATCAGACGTTTCAGACAGTTGATTGCCTGACGAGGTTGACGACTGGGTTTTTATGAACATACTGGTCCATTACTTCTGCGAATTCATGTTGTTAGAATGGAGGGGGTTCTCTCTAAATCTTTCCTTCTGCTCGGCCTTGAACCGGCTCCTCTGCTGTTGCTGCTGCAATTTACAGATTAAAATGCACAATGAAACTGTAATTACTTGTGTAACAGTAGCTCCCAATTTATAAAGCACCTAGAAATGCCATTATCACGCACACCTCGAATGGAATATCTCGAAATTAGATGAGCACAGCTGGACAACAGCAGGCAAATGGTGCGATATTTTACATATTGGGGTTCGTTAAACCACGGATCCAATGGACTTCAAATGTTCGAAAGTCAAATTACGATAAATCGGGAAGTCAAATTACGATAAACTGGCTTGGACTTGCCTAGAATCCCAAGTACTTTATTATAAAATTCATGTGATATAAGATGCTAGGCATACTTGGATACCGGCACATCATATCCAGGGCTTTACTTCTAGCTTAAAAGCCGGATTGCCTCGATTATTATGAGTTGGCTTCCACGCATAGAAATCTGCATCATGGTTTTCGAGTTAAAAAAAATTACAGCTTATAAGTAAATATTTTGCAATTGTAGAAAATTCATAATTTTCAAATTATCCAGATTTATTATTTAAATGTTTAAAATGCGGTTATACGATAATAAAAGAAAAATATAATTGGAAGGTTTGTAGGTAAATTGTTGTAACATTCTTTTTAATAGTAGTAGGTGAAAGCGATATCCCTATTCCTCTCAAAAGTTTGAAAAATATTATGTCTTTTGCTCTTCATAATAGCTGATATATATATGAATTGGTAACCGGAACCATCTCGTACATATGTGACATGGATTTATGGTTAAGCTAAATAGCATTGGGTCACTATAACCTCTAACTTAATCATAGCATTTCACAACACACATATCATTTCACAACACCCATATCAATTCACAACACCCCATTATGAATAAGTAATTTAAGATTTCAAAATAAAACCTTCAACTTACATTTATTTTATATTTTCACAAACTTTTCAAGACGGGGTAAACATTAATTAAGTTAACAATCAATACAAAGTATATCGAAAAGAAAGAAATTTATAATTTAGAACTTCAAAATTGAAAGAAGAACATTTAACTCTATCTTCATTTTATATATGAGCTTTCCCCTATTGAGAGCACAACTATGACTAGATATTTAATGTACAAAAATAAGTTAAACAACATGGACCAGAATAGGTTTGTCAAAATTGCTTCAAACCTTAGCTAAAACCACTAGTACCTTAAGCATGGATGGCATAACAATCTCAAATCTTGGCTAGACCATTGGGGAATGCATGAAGAAGTATTATGCAAAATTGTAATAATATAAAAATGTAATTACATCTAAATTTAAAAATAATCTTTGGTGCAATAAAAGATTAGAGAAGCAAAGAAAAATTAAGATATTACAATAAGGTAGTCAAGCATAATCTAGAAGATCAAAAGTGCCTCTCAATTTTGACTAGCACAAAGAAGAAAAACAATATTGCTAAAATAAGAAGAAATTCTTATGCACTATATAGTAAGATTCAACATTAGAGAATTCTCAAAACAACATGGGACAAGAGAAATATATCATCTTTGTAACACTAAGATGGTTGAAGATGAAGAAAACTTTATCTTCAAACATCTTGTTTTAACCCAACTTAGATCCTAGATAAAAAAATTATAGTCTCGATGGATGTTAATCATCATCATCATTATATCATTTGATTACAAACCATTGCTTATATACATTGTCATAAATTATGACAATGTTTGTGCAAGTTACCTTTCTCTTTAGTGTGCCTTTGCAAATGTCATGTGATTCATGCACTACAAATTTAAGGATTGTTTATCTTGACACGTTGAAAATGCAGATGGAAGAAAGAAATATTTAAGGAAAATGAAACCAAAACCCTCATAACTAAATTCTTTATTTCTCCATTGAAATCTTGGTAAGAGATACAGATTAGTCATCTCAATTATTGCCTTAACAAATTCAAAAATTAGCACTTAATAATTTAATTAATACATCTCCACTACTTCTATAAAGAGCTTACGCATTATTTAATGTCATTAACTTAATTTATAGAAGTGCTCCCTTATGTAGACTTCATTCTTCATTTATATAAAGTCTAACCTATTTAAGACGAGAGTTCCCCCATATTTAGTCATAGAGTGTTCCCTCTTTCTCAACCAAATTAGGCAACTATATCCAAAAATATATCTTAGAGAACCATTTTTCCTAGGTATTGTTGTCTATTGGAGCAGTGATATGCATCTAACATGGTATATTTTGAGAAAAGGGGATGGAAATATATAGTGGCATATGAAAGATGGAATACATGAACTTTATTTTCCAAAATTTACTGTTCATATATCTTGGGATCATTGGCATTAACAACTTTGTGATTACCTAGCTCAGATGGTGGATCCAAGTGATACGCATTGTTGCCAACTTCTTTAATGATGGTGTATTGAAAAGATCTGGTATATGCAATAAGGCCACACACAACAAAGACCTCAACTTTGGGAAATCTTAAGCATATGGAATAATTAACCCATGATGCATATAGAGAGGCATATTTAGAGGTTGAAGACTTCAAGGAGGTGTTTCAATAGTTTTAGAGTGAGAATTATGTACACGACGATGATAACATCATTAACTACCATCCCTAGGGTGGGTCACTCTACAAGCTAGATAATATATGTGTTCCTAAAGGCGAGTAATTGCAATTGATAAAAAAGGCTCACACCTCCAAGGTTGCAGGGCACTTTGGTGTAGGGATGTGATGTAGTTGTTCCAACACCCTTTCAAATTTTGGCTTACACCAAATTTTGGAGACTTTTGTGGTCTTGTACAATGTTGTTGCAAACATTAAATCTTATTTCAGGAGCTTTCTTGTAGTGTTTTGTTCCCTTTTTCATGTTGGGTAAGCTATCATCTTTTGGAATGTTTGGTTATCACCCAATGTGTACAAACCTATTTTGATGGTTTCAAAGGTTGTTCTTTGTTTATATGAATTTTTCTAACTATGTAAACATATGTCGCACTCATACACAAAGTTCTGAGCATTGTCTCACAAGTGTCATCACAGTCATCTGAAAGTCTATCTTAAGTGTCACACTTGTCGTAAAGTTATCACACAGAGGGAAATGATTTGTTCATGTGTTTGGATGATCCATGTTGTTGTTTCGAAAAATTATTCTTACTGTGTGATCATAGTCAAGGTTCATCATAGTTCATCACCTATCTCACTGATCCCACACATAGCAATTTTCAGAAAAAACTTCCAAATCGAGCAACCTAGCCTCACTGAGCCTCTCCTAACCTGGTAAGAAAATAAAGGCTCTCATGAATGGTCCCTTTGAGATAATGGAAAATGTTGGTGATAATGCCTTTCAACTGAGATTACCACCATATATGTGCATTTAATTAGTTATGAATGTAGATAATTTGCAACAATATGAGCCTTCCATGTTAGATAACAAAGAGGAACATTCCCTACCTTTTGTGGAGGATATGGACCCAAATTATTAGGCATAGATGATAAAATATAAAAAAAAATCTGAAGATGTACAAAACTACAAGACAAGGGAAACATGACCATTGACAGATTGGGTTGAAAGGATAATTACTAGGTAAAACTAAATGTTACACTACAGTGAATATGGAGCAAAAAATTCCTCACCTCATATATTAGAAGCTTGTGGAGACAAAAAAACATCCCAAAATGGGAATGTGTGATCCATATTCGATTAAGATATTTTTCTCATCCATCATGATACTTTTACACTTGAAAATTTTGATGAATTAGCTCATGGGACCATTTTTCCGATGAGACCCAAATTGGAAAAATAAAATCTAAGACCTTTCAGGAGTGTTTTGAGGCATCAAATGAAATTTTTAGGGGGTAACACTTTGTCAATGTAGTACTGCACCTTTTCATGGTATTCTACACATAGAAACTTTTCCAAAAGTGCCAAAATCACATTAATCAATGTCCATATGTGAAATTTATGCCACAGAGATGTTGACCTTCCTGTTTTCACCATCATAATTGGAGAGGATGCCACTTCAACCCCTATTATTGACATAAAAGGTCCTAGCCACATTATTATGATGTAGGGGACTTTAGTAGGGTCTATATTGTAATTCTCATTAGGCGTTGAGGTAGTCAAACCTAACCACTAGTAGGCTATCGGATTGTGTTATAACCAGGCCACTAGGAGGAAAAGGGATTCCATTCTTTTGAGTGCATTTGTTGCATAACTAAGCAAACATTTCCAAGAGCGATAAGATATAGAGCACACATAGAGGACTTTTGCATTGTAGCAACCCAAAGCCCGCAAGCCATACTTCTTTATACTTGTAGCCATATTTCCATGCAAAGAAAAAGAGTGAAGTAACCTCACCTTCCAGTTGGGTTTTTCTCCTGAAATGTTTTCGGAGAAATTTTTTTGTGTTAAATGTGTGTATGAGATTTTATTTTTTTGTTCTCAACTTTTTGCATAATTTTCATTCACATGCACTCACTATTAACAATAAATTTATAGATCCAAAAATTTAATAAAACTATACTAGCGTAGAATTTCATATTTTAAATATAATAATATCATATATGTTGTGAAAAATTGTCCGAAGGAATATCCAAGGTAGTTTATACATAATTATGGGTGGTTTGTTTATTTGCAAAATGGATACAATAGGGGCCATCATGATAGGCTTTGAGAATATCCCCTATTTTGTCCTCCTTGAAACATCTGTGAATTGTCCAATAAACCCCTCTGCAAAATAGGTAGCCAGGTATCCATGGAAACCTAGTAATTTGCTGGATGATCTTTTGTCTCTCTCATGCAGAAACATGGCCTAGAAAATTTTCCTGTACAAAGGTGGATTTCAATGTCCACATACAAGGGCATATGAGTGGACACTACAAGTAGATGTTCATCGAGAATACTATTTTGTACAAGTGAATTGTTAGTATTCACAACATGATTAGGTAAAAACTTTACAACTTCATTATATTCACCATATTGATCAACAATTATAATATCAAATTCTTGCATTAATAACAACCAACTGATAACTTAAGCACTAATAATAGGTTTATTTGCTAAATACCTAATAGTTGAGTGATCTATGTGCACAAAAATAAGGTAGTCAGTTATGTAATGCTTGAACTCGTCCATTGCAAATATGATAGCAAGAAATTCTTTTTCCATTAACATGTAATTTAGTTTTGTTGGTGACAATTTTTTTTTGGCAGAGTACATTCCATATGGCTTTGTATCTTCCTCTTCCTAGAATGGCTCAAATAGTAGTGACAAAAGAATTCAAGCCAATATGGAATGGAAATTCCTAGTTAGGTCCACGTAACACAAGGCTATAGAAATAATTATTTTTAACTTATGAAAAGTAGCTTAACAATCGTCAGTCCATAGGATTGATGCATATTTCATTAGTAATGCATATAAAATGGATGCAATTTTAGAATAATTTTGATTAAAACAATGATTGTCTCCTATTTTCCCAAAAATATGTGTACCTCTTTCGGTGATTTTGGATGAATTAGGCTCAAAATTACCTAAACCTTGTCGGATTCAACCTAAATTCCAGCATTTGAAAGTATATCTCCCAACAAAAATCCTTCTCTCATCATAATGTAGAACTTCTTTGTACTCAATGCAAGATTTGTCTATCTACATCATTGTAGTGTTTTGTCCAAATTAGATCATGCTTGATTAAATTTGGTTTCATGTGGTGTGAAATTGTCCATATAAATTTCAATGCTATAATTAATCAAGTCAGAAAATATGCCAAATATTCCCATTGGAAAGAAGCGTGTTGCAAAGTCAATGATTTGGATCTCTCAACTACTAGAATTAACCAAGATCTTTTACTTTTGTGATGTTAGTAGAATCACATGTGAAAGAGTATGAAAAACCACATACGCATGTTTTAAGGAAGAGAAACATAATGAAAACCATAAAATCAAAGGACACAAACCCAATTATAAGGAAGTTTACCCAGTGTGGGTTACGTCTTCAGGTCCAGTGTCAAGAGTGGGGAGGTTGCTTCATTAAATGCTATAAGATATTGATAATGTACATGGTATATTATTTGTCATTACAAGGAAAAAATCCCTAGCTAGAATGGCATGTCTCTCCACGAGATGTATTCCTATAGGAAATCTCACTCATCTGAATCCTCCTTTAGCATGACAATACAATAAATTCTCACATGGCATGGCATAAAAGTATCCTTCAACATAATGATAACAAGGATCTCAACAAAAAAAACATCATCTCAGCAAATCGAAATAAAAACATGGTATGACTGTATCATATACCTCCACTTCTAAGGATGGTATGAAATTTCAAAGTGCTTCTACAAAAATAGACATCGTCATTGAATTCATGGTGTGAAATCTTGTTGAATGACTATAAAAACAACCCATTTCTGACACCATTAAAATCTGGATTGTCATGAATCTTGAAAATTCCCCAAAGATTACTTCTGAGAGATGGGGGAAAAATAAACTACATGGATAAAAATTTTGAGTACAACACTTCACTCACAGCGAAATTCTGAGAAAAATGACTATAAAGTTGACATCATTCTTCCTCTGTCAAAAGTCAGCCTCCAAGGGAATCTTTCAGATTCCTCAAGATTTTGCGAAGATTCGTCACTAACGGCTGCCTAAAATTATGCTACTCAGATGATGAAACAAAACACACTATCATGTTCCCTTCCAAAGTATGGTTCATTTGAATATAAAAATGACATGATTCTGTCACTATGAATGTTTTTTGTCTAGGGAATCTTTTAGATTCCTCACTGATTCTACATGGAATATTATGTGGAATATTCTAGAGAATATTCCCCTAGAATATTTTCTCTCAAAATTTGTGCGCCATTTGGACTAGGTTCCATGTGCACTGTTCCACTTTGCCTCTCCTCCGTTTAATGTCAAATGGTCAATTGAGAATTTAGGTATATTATGGGTGACATTAATATCAATGTTGGGGTCCATGGATTGTTGGAGGATATGTTGATTTGGGAGGGGGTGGATTGAGTTCATAACTCGCCCGTTTCCTGATTTGATTAATTTTTTTTTTGGCAAACTGTTTAATTTTGGGGTTCATCTATTAATCTAATTTAGAGGCATTGGTTTTTAAGGTTCGAGTGGGGTTGCCCATAGGGCAGGCCGGCCAATGGTCGGGTGGGTTCGCTACCCGCTAGCCCTAGTTTGGTGGTCAACCACCATTGGGAAGTGTCATATATATGTATGTATGTATGTATGTATGTATGTATGTATGTATGTATGTATGTATGTATAATATGTGGAGATGATTTGGCGAGGGTGGCGGACCTCCAACCCATGTTTTACTATTATTATTATTATTATTTTTTTGCAGACTATTCAATTTTTGGGTTCATTTGTTAGTCTAAGTTAGACGTTGGAGTGGGGCTCCCTATAAGGCAAGTTGGCCAATGGCCGGGTGGGTTTTCTCCCCGTTGGCCCTAGTTTGGTGGTCAACCACCATTGGGAAGTGTCTTATAAATATATATCTATATATATATATATATAATATGTGGAGACAGTTTGGCGAGGGTGGAAGCCCTCCAACCCATGTTTTATTATTATTATTATTATTTTTAAAGTAACAATACCTTCAGAAACCATTTGCCAAATTTTAAGGGTCATCAAAAAAACAAAGTAGGAAACAAATATTCTAGTTCTGGCAGACAAAATTCATGCACCGGTAAATGCCAAATTGTTGCGTTGTTAGTGGCTATAACTGGGCCTAGTTTGACCAAAACATTGACCGTGAATATCTTGAGCATACTAACTCAAATTTAAGTGTTGTTAATGCCATTCGAATCAGGACAACAAGAACTACGATCTTGTCCTAGTTTTGGTCAAATCCAAGAGATTTTATTTTTGAGCCTATTTTGAGCCACTTTTGAATTCTAAACATTTCTGGAGCCACCTCAACCATTCCTCCAAATTGAGGAGATATTGGTTCTCCAAAAGCATGAACATAATATGCAACTAATGTATTACATTGTCTACACAACAAATGTCTTGACAAGTCACACTTCCTTCTCCATCACCCATGTTGTTTAGAGCCATAAGTGTTGAACCATCACCTGCATCCTCTACAAACCTTTATCACAATATTTGTAAACTACATGTTCAATTATATGACCAATCATGACCCAAGTATCCCATTATTTTCCAAGAGTTAATAACACACACTCTTTGGACAAGTGTACATCATAATAGAAACCAATTCCCCAACTATCAATAAAAGGACAAAAGCATCATCGTTTCTTTAATAAGTGATGGAAAACACATCATCACTTTTACAATTATATCGTAACGCATGATTTAAAAAATGTGGCCATAACAAGCTATTATATCTAGTAAAACCATCTCTCACTCATCAAAGTGAATGGGTCATCATCCTCGAGCCAATTCACTTGTTGAACAACTTTTCCAACTAGTTTCTCCACAAGCGCTTCGTCCTTGAGACACTACTCTAGATGGAGCCTCCAACATGTGGATTTTTGGTGTCCATCTATTTTGCAATGATTGCATAAAATCCTCTTCCTTATGTGACGTGAAGAATGCATTTAACATCTCATCCTCTTTCTTGCTGCCATTCTCTTCTAGCACTCGGCAACCATGTGGTTATGCAAGCCACAAAAACTACATGGTTTTCTATGCCATGATTTCTACTCATTATTAAGAATATTCTTTTAATCAAAAGGAACTTTAGAATACTAAGACTGTTTATACCTCTCTTGACTGTCTTTGGTGCAACACTGGCAATGAGAGCTTTCCTTAGCTCTTCCTTTACAATGTGCACTGTCATGGAAGGATTGTGATGTTTTCCAATCATCCTCTTTCCCTAATGGCTTCGAAAATGCCTTGAAATCTTTTGCTACTTTTGAGCACTCTCTTTCAGTCTATGTCATCCTAGTAAGGAGTCTCAAATTGGTTCCTGAAATGGGTACCTCAAGGCTTCCAATCGAAATAGTGTCATGTTAAAATGAAACTGAGGAATGATTAACATTGCTTATCTAAGTTGTCGATTTTGAGGCATGTGATAATGACTTCGCTAAGCCTTTGTTGAGCATAAACTTTTCCAAGGCCTCTTATTTGGATCATAACTAAAGCTTCAATACTTTATTTTGATCTTTTCCTTCTCATAGAAGTCTCCTCAATTCAACATGCTCTGCATGAAGGCTTTGATTGATCTCCTAATCTAAGCGATGAGAAGAAGATGAATAAGAAGAATTTTCACTCGACGGGGTAGATGAAGCATCATCCTCTGCTCTTTCTTTCTCCCATTCCTCTCTTGGCATCTTCTCCTCAGAATCTCCATACATTAACTATACAATTTTTGACATCCTGTAGAATGCCTTGTAGAGATATTTGTCATCCTCCATTTTCTTTCTAGATGCGTGTTCAATCATTCACACTCACAATTTGCATTATTAAGAAGACCACTCTCATAGAAAACTTGATCCGGATCTCTAAGCTACCATAATTATCCAATATCTTTTACTTCTGTGATATTAGTAAAATTGCATGTGAAAGAGTATGAAAAACTACATGTGCATGTTTTAAGGAAGAGGAAACATAATGATGGCACTGAAATCTTAACAAGCTTTTTGTAACCTTCTTTGAAGTGTTTATTAAGAGAATTTACTAAAATGTTATAAACCCTAAATCCTAAACCTTAATAATTTTATAACATTTTAAAGCCAAAAGCCAAAACCCTAAGCCCTAAACTCTAAACCCTAAGTATTTTATAACATTTTAGCAAGTGTTTTCTTACTTTTTTTGAAGTGTTTATTAAAAGAATTTACTAAATTATAATAAACCCTAAACCCTAAACCATGAGCATTTTATAGAATTTTAAATCCTAAACCCTAAAGCCTAAGCATTTTATAACATTTTAACAAGTGTTTTGTAACTTTTTTTTTATGTTCTTATTAAAATAATTTATCAAAGTTTTATAAATCCCAAATGCTAAACCCCAAACTCCACACCCTAAACCCTAAACCCTAAACATTTTACAACATTTTTAAAAGCGTTTTGTAAGTTTTATTTAACTGTTTATTAAAAGAATTTACTAAATTGTTATAAGCCTTAAACCATGCACCCTAAAACCTAAATCCCAAAACCTAAACCTAAACACTCAACCCCAAGCCCTAAACCCTAAACCATAAACCCTGTGAATTTTATAACAGTTTAAGAAGAATTTGTAACTTTTATTTAAGTGTTTATTAAAATAATTCACTAAATTTTTATAAACCCGAAATCATAAAGACAAAACCCTAAATCCTAAACACAAAAACATAAACCCTAAACCCTAAAACGTAAACTCTAAACCATAAACCCCAAACCCCAAACCCTAAACCATAAACCATAAACCCTAGACCCTAACCATTCTATAACATTTCAAAAATTGTTTTGTAACTTTTATTTAAGTGTTTATTAAAAGAATTTACTAAAATATTGTAGACCTTGACATTAAACCCTAAACCCTAAACTGTAAACCTTAAATCCAAAACCCTAAACCCTAAACCCTAATCATTTTATAACATTTTAAAAAGTGTTTTGAAACTTTTATTTAAGTGTTTTTAAGATCATTTAATAAAGTATTATAAACCCTAGTTTTGAATAATCCACCCAAGCTTTAACCGTCGCATTACCAAAAAAGGGCTACAATATGTTTACATAAAGAAGATATGGATGATTTAGTGACTATGTTGTGAGAATGATGACACTCTCCCCATTTTATAAGATATGTTAGTTAGGAAAATAATAGAAAATTGATCAATTGTGCAACAACCTAATATAAGTTATTACAATATATCCGCATGAGGGTAGTTTAGTGAAGATGTGCAAGTGTCATGTAGTGGTTGGAAGCCACCTCCAAAGTTTCGTGGTGTTTAAGCTAAGGATCAACATTTTAAGCACTCCTAGTGGAATGATTTTGTGCTCTCTAAAAGAGGATCCAAGCTTTAATTCTCCTCATCATGTCCTAATTCAAAAAAAACTCCAAGTATTGCACTCTCCAAGAAAGAATCCCTCAATACAACCATTAACATCTTAGACTATGACATGTTCTTGTAGTGATCCTAGGGAGGATCGGTTTTACTCCGAGTGCAATCTATGATGATCCAGACTTATGCAAGAATGCAACAAAATAAAAATATAAACATAAACATAGAGTTGAAGAAAAATAAAACTTCATGTCATTAATGCCAAAGAATTGAAATATGCTTACATACAAAATGGAAATAATTTGTGTTTCTTTAATTCGCCCTTCGGTTGAAGTCTCGCTATGTTTTACGCGTCTAGCAACAGTGAAATTGTTTTTTGTCTATATGGACAAGTTTGTCTTCTATATATTATATATATAATATGATGTAGATATATATATATATATATATATATATATTATATATATGAGACACAATATTTTTTTCTTATCACATAGATTGTATTGGGTGACTAGTGATGGATGCCCATATTCCCAACACAATCAATAAAGGTAATGTAAGGATTTTCATTGAAGTAATTATTATCTTGCCCATTTTCTAAATTATGAGGGTGTGACGTGACATGTAGATGACTAGATCCATGTACATTTTAAATAGGAGCTACTATTCTCTCTTTGTGTTTCATTAATTTTTTACATGATTGCCCATTCTCTTTCACAATCTTCATCAGCTCCTGAGAATAACAAAAAAAATTGGTTAAATATAAAATTTAATAAAATTTAAAGTTTAGATAGGTTAAGTTAATTAGATTGGGTTTTAATATTTAAAGAAAATTTGGTTAATATATATTTTGAATCATCTTTTTACAATATTTTTTTTATCCTCTATCTTTAATTAAATTAAATACAAAATTTAATAAAAATTAAAGTTTAGACACATTAAATTAATTAATTTAGACTATCAGTAAAAAAATAAACCATATAAATGAGATCAAATTTTTAATTATTCATCAATATTTCAAAATTTCTTATAGTTTACCCAAAATGATGAACATTTGTTATTATATTATATGGCTTGAGCTTGTGAATAATTAAAGATATTATGTTTTAATTTAATTATCACACAACATTCACAATTAACAATTGTTCATCTTTTTTTTTTATTGAATATGTAAATATAAATGAATGTTATATTTTTAAAACTTTATATAGATTTTAATAAATTAGTTTATATTAAAATATATATTTTTTATACTAGTACTAATATTAATTGTATTTTAATTACAATACAAATATTAAAACTACAATAAAGTTTAGATAAAGTTTATAAAACTGTTATTTTTATTATTAATAAAATAAATTTAAAATAGTCGTAATAAAAGAGAGTTTAATATGCTTATGACCACATGTAACAATGCTTTTATGTTCTTCCAAATGGTTCTTGGTGAAGTTTGTTATGAGAATTTACCTAATGTAGACTACAACTCTTTCTGCAAAATTGTAATGCAATAGAATTGCAATGTAGTACAATTGTTAAAGAATAGCTCAAATAGTGCAGGAATGAGTTTGAAATCTAGGTTTTGAGTTTTTGATTGAGGTAAAGTTTCCTATGAGAATTTAGCCAACATATGCTACAACTCTTCTTGAAAAATTGTAATGTAATAGAATTGCAATGCAATCCACTTGTTAAATAATAACTAACATAGTGCATGATTGAGTTTCAAATTAAGGTTTTGAGTTTTGAATTAAGGTTTAATTAAAAATAGTGAAATTAGTTTCAAATTTAGGTTTTGAGTTTTAAATTAAGATTTAATTAAAACTAACCAATGTACATACTTATCTTATGAAGATGAAAGTAAACAACTCTTTGTTGTGAGTGATTGAATTTTTTTATAAAAATGATTCGGTTTCTTTGAATAACCCAATAATAATACATTGATAATTTTTATCTTAAAAATACAAATATTAAAAAATATAATTAATAATAATAAGTATTAAATTCTATTTTTTTAAGAAATTAACATATTAGATATACTTCCCCATATATTTATTAACAATTATATGAATTCCACTCAACCAATTTATTATTAGTAAAAAACCTTAATAAAAGGTTTGTAATATACTCTATAAAATTAGGTTATCATTAATATATTTTTATCAATTAACATATATTCATATATTAATATATAAAAATATAAATTATTAGAATATTTCTAATATTAATAACAATTAAGATATAATATTAACATTAATAAAAGTTAATTAATAACATTTATTTATTATCATTAATATTCATAAATTAATGAAACACAAAGAGAGAATAGTAGCTCCTATTTAAAATGCACATGGATCTAGTCATCCACATGTCCATGTCACACCCTCATAATTCAGAAAATGGGCAAGATAATAATTACTTCAATGCAAATCCTTACATTACCTTTATTGATTGTGTTGGGAATATGGGCATCCATCACTGGTCACCCAATACAATCTATGTGATAAGAAAAAAAAATTGTGTCACAATTCATATATATTATATTATATATATTATATATATATATAATATATATATATAATATATATATATATATATATTATATTCTACATTCGTATTTAATTAAAAAAACTAAAAATTATTATTAAGTTATAAACGATTTAATGCAGTTTCATAAGCATGGTAAATTTTTAATTATCATTTGGTAAAAATCTATTTTAAACAAAGTTTAAACACCTTATTTAAATATACAAGAAAGTTACAAGTTACAATTCCATTCTCTGATGTAGCGGGGATGATGAAAATATGTTGGTATCTTTCAATTTAAACTATAATCTGAAAGTGATTAATTAAAAAAATGATTAACATGGCCAATTCCAATAATGAAATGGCTATTGGTATAAAAATTAAAACTAAGAGGATATCTATTAGTATTCTAGTTAAAAAATAATAATGCTTTTATGGTAAGTTGTAGTTTTTTTTATATATTTGAAAAATATATTTTATTCATTTTCTTCATATTTCACAAATTGAAATTAAAATTAATTTTAAGATAACATAAAAAAACAAAATACAGAAATGTTTAATCAATAAATAAAATTTAATAAATCAATATATATTAAACAAATAAAATTATATTAATTATATTTATATTAAAAAGAAATAAATAAAAAAACCAAAAAACCAAAAAAAATAAAACAAAAACAGATCAACAAAACAACAACCCTCCAATAAAACAAAATACCAGAAAATCAAAGCAAAGCGAAGAAGGGAAGGATTCTCAAAACATTTGCATATCATACAGAGCCATTACAATAGCTTGTGGCGAGCCATTCTTTAAGGCGCGTAAGCATATGTGTGTTTAGATGTTCATGAATCTACTGTAATGGCATTGGAGCGTATACATCCGTGTGTTTGGATGGGGATGAAGCCAGCCACGGTTCGTTCTTCGTCCATTTTGTGTGTGTTTGGATGAGGATGAAGCCAGCCAATCTTCATGGTTAGTTTTTAGTCCATTTTGTGCAGTTGTGTTTTTTTGGTTAAGCTATATAGTATTTTTTGAGAGTTGAAAATAAAATCAACAGTAATAGTAATGTATTTTGTCAAGAGATAGAATATTTTTGGAGAGTTAAGAGTTATATCAACATTAATCGAAGGCTTAAGAGTTAAATTCGTTGATCTCTTTAGATGATCTAGGCCTTCTATATTACAATAGGTACTTGTTGCACAATGGCCAGAATTGCAGATATCCTCCCTAAAATTTATTAAATTGTTTTTACAAATGGAGTATGTATGTAGAGGATTAAATAGTTTTTCTATTATTAGTTTCATTTATTGTTATTTTTTGTTTTTTCCAATAAATTTTTTATTATGTTTTTTTCAGCTTCATTTTATTTATTTCTCTTTAAGGCTATTGTTTGCTGATTTTATCTTTATTGTGAATTACTTCCTTGATATATTATATCCGAGTTCTAATTTGTTTAAATAGATGATTGATAATTAAAAGTAGAAAGGGAGAAAAATATGGTTTTATTTAATTTTTTTGTATTCATATTAAAGTCTTAAAAAACATAAACCCTTAACACTAAACCCTAAGCAATTTATTACATTTTAAAAAGTTTTTTTTAACTTTTATTTATGTTTTTATTATAATAATTTACTAAAGCCTTATAAACCCTAAACCCTGAGTATTTTATAGCCTTCTAAAAAGATTTTTTTTAACTTTTATTTAAGCTCTTTATCAAAATAATTTACTAGGGTGTTATAAATCATAATTGCAAACTAGATTTAGTTTTACATTTTATTATTGTACGATAAATATATTTATTTCTATATATAATATTTATATATATTATTTATAATATAATATATAAATAAATTATTATGAATAATCCCTTGGGTATATACTGTTCATCTTTTGGGTTTATTGATCCATTGGGTTTATAGTATCAATCAATTTGTTTAATATTATTGATCCTTTTATTAACAATATAATCATTAGTGTTTATAATCGTTTGGTTTTACAAATCCCTAGGATTTATAATATTAGTCACTAGAATTCATAATCCAAAGAGTTAGTAATATTAATACCTTGGATTTATAATAATGATAGGGTTTAAAAAATAAATAATAATAATAACAATTATTTTAAAAATAAATAATAATAATAGCAATTATTTCCAATAAATACAATATAATATAATTATTATTTTTATAATATTACTTTTGTTTATATCTATCTATCATTATCAATATTAATATGGATGTTAATAATATATAGTTAATGCCTATTGGTTATTTCACTACATTTACTAATATGTTTATGTATGTTATTTGTATAGCTTACCAGTGTTGTATTAACCACATTTATTAATTTGGTTGTGCTTTACAACCCCTTCGGTTTATAATATGAATAATATGTTGCAATTTCTAATCTTTTGTGAGCTTATAATATTATTATAAGTCTATAATATAATATATATTAAGTTGTAGCTTACTGTGTGTCTCAACCACATTTAATAATGTGTTTTTGCTAGTTGTCAACACTAAAAACTACTCATTTATAATTTTACAATAAAAGGTGGATCAACGCATGGAATTGATTCCATTATTCTTACAATAATTTGTAATTTATTATTTCTATTATTGACCGTATTAGAATTATAGCTACATTAAAATTTTTGAATTTAAGAAATTATTTAATATGATTCAACATCTACTTTCAATTTCTTCATCTACTTTGTAATTTATTGTAATACATATTTATTTCTATTTAGTATATTGTAATACTATATTAGAAATTTATTTGATTATAAAGAAATATTTTTTAATATATTCTAATAATTTAAGTTTAAAATAATTTTCCTAACATAATCTAATTACACTATAAATTTTTTTTCGCTATCTCAATTTTATCATGATGATAACTACCATTAATTCTCACTATGAATAATAATATTAATGATTTACTCTTATCAATACTTACAAATTTTAACTTATATTAGTTAACTAACATAACTACATTAATAAATGTGTTTCATATAATGCTAACTTATTTGAATGTATCAATACGCATATTATAATTATTAGAGGTGATATTATAGTGATACTTTTGTCACCTAATTAATAAACAACATCATTTTAAATTCTCTAGTAGTAAAAAAATGCAAACATAATTCTTGAAACTAAATGAAACTTTTTATTTTTTATTTTTTTCCATGAGAAAAAACTAAACATTCTTACATTAGTCATAAAATGTCTTACATGATCTTAGTACATGACCTAATCAATATGATTGTGTGTTGTCCAACAACATACCTCTCATTTTCTCTTAATTAACTACATTGAATATCTCATCAAATTTGAAAGAGAAAAATTTAATTTTAGACGTTTCTACAAGCTTTCACATGTTACAATTTAACTAATCTGTGTTATACTTTGGATCGCATAACTTATATTTGTTATACAAATTACTTGTTCTTATTCTTGTGAATGCTACTCAATATTATATTGAAATAATTATATTCCACTCAATTTATGCACAACTTCACAGGCTTACTAGTTTTTGTTTCTTGTAAATCCCACTTAATATTATACTCCTCAAAGGTTTCTACTGAAACTGTTTGCAATTTTACGGACTTCGTATATATTGAAGTATTGAGGCAAGAGGTTTACTCAAATTCTGTGCAATTATATGGGCCTCCTACCTTCTTCATTAGTGAACTGAGAATAATTGTGCATCCATGGAGATGAAAGATCTGCCCTTAGACCTCACATATTCCAAGTTCACGCTCCTCAAAATTCTTAGATAAAATATGCATTTACGAAATATCAGAAATCCCACCTTAAATTCAAATTGATATTGAACCACATTCCAAAAGCATATGAAGGCATGTGCGATGATTATTTCATAAAATACGTACTATTTACCATTTACCAAATTAAAGAAATTCAAGCACATTCCAAGTTTGAGTGACCTTTCCAAATTTGCACCGAATGTGAAGATAATTTCTTGAAAAGAATCTCAATGTTTTACCCAACTGCTTTGGATGAAAATTTCAAGAAAACCATCTTAGGCGTTGATCCGCTCTCTTGAAAAGAATCTCAATGTTTTACCCAACTCCTTTTTACGAAAATTTCAAGAAAAACATTTAAGGCTTTTTCGATGTATATGCTGATCCGCTCCTTTAAAGATCACAACTTTTTTGAAATACACTAGGGATGGCTTTGAAATAAATGAAGTTGTTATTGAAGGTAAATAAATAAATACCGTATGCGTGAACAACAAAAGCAGAAGACCACAAATTGCCTCCACCAGGATTACGTTACCGACTATCAAAGGTTCCGTTTAAATTCAAATTCAATTTGAACGTTGAACATTCCAATTTTGCGCCGACGTGGATAGATGACATGGTTTCCAATTTTGACCAGACGTGGATAGCTGACGTATTGAAAAGAATCTCAATAGAATTTCAAGAAACGAATATCAGGCTTCTGTTTAGACGTTGATCTGCTCCTTTAACCCATCACAACTTTTTTGAAATAGAGAGGGATGGCCTGGATCCGCTCCTTCAACCGATCACAGCTTTTTTGAAATACACGAGGGATGGCCTAGCATTTGATGGAGAAGAGACTAGATGTTTCGTGATTTGCATTTGCAATAAAATGCCTTTTCCTCTTGTGTAGGATATTTGATTGTATTTGAAGTGGAAGTAGTCTGTGATTCTATAGTTCGTGACTCTATGCATGTGGGTCTGTAGTCTATGATTCTATAGTTCGTAACTCTATGCATGTGGGTCTGTCAGAACGGATGTTATTTAAATCTGAATTCGACTAAGAAGATCTTTGAATGAATGAAAGCCGACCCACGGATGCATGGATTCGATGTCTCTAGTAAATAAACACTCTAATGGGTAGCAAAGGCATGTGAAATACACACGTATATCTTCTATCTCTTTCTTTTCATTGTGTTTTGCATTGATCGCTTCTTTCACTGTCTTTTGCATTTGATTGCTTTTTTTGCATTGATTGCTTCTTTCATATGCTTGTGGGTCTATCCTTCTGTTTTGTCAGAATGGATGTTATTTAAATCTCTGGTCGACCAAGAATATTAGCCAACTAATCAATGAAAGTCATGTCATGAATGAATGAAAATCGACCCAGGGTGGATGGAGTTATACACGGGAGAGAGGTAAGAGTGATATTGGTTACAATCATGATTGAAAGGTATGTTTCTTCTATTTACTTTATATTCATGATTATATTTATAATTATATTCATGACCTATTCTCCCATTTTGGTTGCATAGATTAGAGCAGAATTTCAATTTCAAATTTTCATGTCTTTTATTTCTATTATAATTCCTAGGTCACTACCTGAGTGGCCTAATTTTTTCAAATATTAATGCTCTGTTGTTATTGCTCCCTATCTCATTAATCTCTTATCTAATTGTCCTTTAATCTTAATTGTTGTTCAACAATCTCAGTAATTCCTCTTATTTTTTTTGTTTTCTTTCCATCTTCTAAATTTGTTCTTGGTCCCTAATCCTTTAATCTTAATTGTTATTCAGCAATCCCATTAATTCCTCTTAATTTTTTTGTTTTCTTTCCCTCTTCTAGATTTGTTCTTGGTCCCTAAAGGCATTAATTACTTATTAATAATCTAATGTTATTATTGGATTTTTTTCTTTGCCTTGATAAGCAATTCCATTAATCTTATTGCAATGTTCTTTGTCATACAACCTCGCTAGCTCCTTCTCCCAGGGGAAAGCTTCTTGGTGTTTGAGTCTTTTTTGTCAAATTTAGTGTTTGAGTCTTCTTCGTGGAAATCTTGTAGTGGGAAATTTAAAAAATTCTTTCCCTCTACAATCCTGAACATTTTGGCATATTTCAAATCGAGTCCTCTAGAAATAGAGAAACAAAAGGTGGGGATCAAAGTCTCTCTCAACTACTTCGCTGAGAGATAACAGATGGAAAATGAAATTAAAAAACCGATATAAAATGTTGAAAATCAAACTAAATATAAATAGGATTTTAAAACTATATATATTTATTGCCTCACACATGTAAGTTAAGTTGGATGCATATAGAACCCATGCAAGTGATTATTAACAAGTTTTAATTTATGAATTTATTAGATAATTATTTCTCTCTTTTATTTTATTTTGTAGCAGTCTATCCGATTGCCACTATTCTATTTTA
>APFE030684706.1:17261-31652 GCA_000404065.3 Pinus taeda | reverse complement strand
AGGCGCTCAATACATGTCAAACACTCTTCTAGAAGGCTCTAGAAGTGACCACAAGTAAATTTTTAAAGATGAAACTCGTGCCTTTTGACCTTTATAGGGGTACGCACCCAACCTTTAGCTTACAGAGCGTACAAGTACGCAGGTACAGTGTGTTTGGAGTGCATACACGCAAGAAAGGTAGAGAGAACGTGCGTACCCAGAGATAAACATGTTTTTAAGTGACTTTCTCTCTTTTTGAAGTTTGACATGAAGAGCAGAGGTATGAGGCTTGACAAGGAGGACAATATGACTATTGATGGAGCCATATTAACTGCAGATAGTCATGGTGACAAATTTCAGTGTAACAGTAGTTGCACTAAACAGACAACTGTGCGGAAGTAGCGCAATGCGTAATATCGGTTTGTGAACTTTCTAGACCTCATCAAGACATCCCTAGGGTGGGGAAACCTGGTTCAAGTACCCTCCTATACTACCTCGGGTGAGACCTCAGTTCGCGCACCGCGGACTATTGTTGAAAAGGTCGGTAGTTTTGGGATTTGTTTGGTTAAAACACTTCTAAACCTAGGTCAGGCCCCAATAAGCCAACAAATGGTTCCATTGCCAGGACTGGGATCTACCTAAGGGATGTCTGATGTCGAAACACTGGAATCCTACAAAGAAGGAAATCGAAGTTTGGTTGGATTAGAAGCTTCAGAAGTTCGTAATATAGGAAAACAAAGCCCCACAGATATCTGAGAAGAGGTGTTTGGATTGTTTCATCTATACAGAAATCCATGAGATCTTCTTCACGACCTTCTCTTCAGAGCTATATGATTGGATCGCGAGGCTAGTAGATAACCAGGGAAGGTGCAAGCTCGATCAATCCATAGTGTGGACTCCAGAGTTGGTGTGCAGGCTAGAGGCATCTAAAGATAAGATCGCACAGGCCATAGACCATTGGCTGGATCGGAAAATAGGAGGGTTTATCATTGAATTTACGGTAGACACATCTGTTAGCTACAATGAAGCAGAAAGATGTTTTCTCAAGGGACCACGAGGTAAGTACATCAAATATTGGAATACTTGGATTAAGATGTTGTTATGTGAAAAATGGGTGATGCGAATACATTAATGAGTGGAACGACTCAGAGCAGAAAGGTCTACAAAGGTAGCGAAGGGTTAGGAAACAATCCTTTAATTTCACCTCTACAAGCAGGTGAGGAAGAGCACACTTGGGTTTCTCCAAGGAGTGCGGTCAGTTTGATAAGGCAACACATTCCACAGTTATCATCCCCACTAACACCACCACTCGTGTCACCTCCTTCACCTCCATATTCGTCCACACTGCCTCCACCTACCCAATAGTTCAGCATGGCGAGCGCGATCAAGCTGCCTGTATTGAGAGGAGTAGGGAACGAAGATCTAGATCAATTTTGTTTTGTAGTAAGAGTAGTGTGGGAAGCACATAGGGTTATGGATGATAAATTTAAGAAGGCCACATTGGTAAGTGCGTTGCAGGATCATGCATTAACATGGAATATCAAGCACTCGAATGATCATTGGAACGCTGGAATAGCGAAATCCATAGTGCATTGAACAAAGAATTTAGCTGGCCAAATTCAGAGACACAGTCGATCATCAGATTAAAGAAGATTGTGATGCTTCTAAGTGAAACCCCCTGGGATCTTGATCAGAGGCTAAAAAGTATGATCTACGAGGCTAATATGACACTGATAGATGTGAAACACCACACATGGTTTGTGGCATCTTTGACACCACAACTAAGGACGACATTGTCACAACAGAAGCTCTCAACCTAAGAAAAAGCATTGGAAATGGAAATGAGGTTGCATGAAACACCGATACAGGATCTGGGGTTGGGAGTCCAACAAATCCATGTGCAGCTACAAAACCTATGCTTGGAGATGTAGAGTATGAAGCGGGATAGGGCACCCTGATCAGAGGCATGCGAAGAAGTGTGGTGTACAAAATGTAAAGGCCAGGGCCACGATAAGGATCATTGTCCAGTATTCGCGAACTATTTGGTAGGAGGGGGACTGATGCCATTGATATCGGAGGCACAAGTAGGGCCAAGTCCGACACCTGCACTTTGGTGTGCGACTTTTCAGGTGGGAGGAAATCATGCAACGAACAACTGTCACCTGTTGCAGAAGTATACCCAGACTCCACAACAACTATATTGTAATTTTTGTAGATTAGTGGGCCACAATGAGCGGACTTGTCAGAGCTATGAGACAATGATGGATGGGACCCCGACTTATCAAATGGATATAGAAACGCAAGGCCATGATCCAACCGCAACAATCGCGAGGGGGGGATTTCAAGGGCAAGGTCGAGGATGATGAGGAATGAGACCCGGATGAGGGCACAGACAGTTAATCTGCAATAATTGCAGAGGACCCAGGCACTATGCGCGTGATTGTATGAATCCAACCAGAATATGTTGTCCATATTGTTATCAATTTGATCATGAAGCAATATATTGTCCAACATTGATCGCACAGATGTACGAGAAAGGGCTACTACAGGCTACCCCAACTCAAAATATCCAAATGATGAGGTCTGAACCACATGAAGAAGACCCCAACATGAATATGGTGCTTAGAAGTGGCGTGACCACATGGGAAGATAAGGTAAAGCAACTCGAGGATGATACATGGGTTTGCAAGGCTCCTACGAAGGAACCTGAGTTTAACTTGGAAAGCACAAAGGAAACGTTCATGGAAGCTAAGAAGAGCTTCAAGGAAGCCTCTACTTCAGGTAGTAAGGATCAACCAGAAATGGGAATGGATCCTTCTATGCTTACTACCTTTTTAGTGACATGCATGAAGCTGCTACACGACAATAAGGCAATTAAAGGAATACAAGAGCTAATCACTAGGTGCGCAGGGTCATGGGAACCGTGCATAGTTTCAAATATGGGGAAACATGCTTTGCACACTGGGATGGAAATGTGGTTGACGGCTCGAATTGGTGAATATGAGATGGATCAGGTAATCTTAGACCTGGGTTCAGATGCAAATGTGTTAAAGAATACTTGGGAACACATGGGTAGGACCACATTACAGTGGTCTCCTATTCAATTACGGATGGCGAACCAACAAAAGATCGTGCCCATGGGAAGATTGCAAGGGCTAACAGTGGATATCGAAGGTGCGAATATGCAGATGGGCTTAGAGGTAATAGAGATTGTGGATGATAGTAACCCTTACCCCATGTTGTTAGGGATAGATCAGGCCACAAATATGAATGGAGTCATCAACCTGAAGAAGCAGAAAATGACTTTCGAGAAAAGGTCTCTACACATAGTAGTTCCATTGGATCTAGCCGAAGGAGCACGCTACACTAAACCTATGCACGAGGATGACAACGATGATGAGCTAGATTGCATTTACTAGATAATGACGCAAGACCAAGATAGGGTGAACCCCACTGAATACGGGAGAATATCATGGGAGCATGACAGTTCCTGTACTTTGGATTCAGACGAAGAAATAGAATGGTGGTAGAACTGGTTGCACGAAGTAACAATGCTAAATTGCAACATGATGATTAGATCACTACGGTGTGTGACGATTGAAGCAAGGGAACTGCCAACGTATGATGGGGACACAGGTGTGGATAAATTCTTAGATAAAGTTAGAAGGTCAATACCAAAACAGAAACGGTACGGTGTGATGGAATGAGCATTGCACGCGACTCCCGCACAATGGTGGCAGACACACTAGAAGAATATTGGGAGTCAGCGTGAATGCAAAAGAAGGATGCACTTATAATTTGAAAGACCCCAACTAAGGTGGATTGGTGGAGAAGGACAGAATATCTTGTAAGCATGCCTTTGTCGATGGGTACAGATGTATACAAAATAGATTGTTCCGGGGCACATCAGTATTACAATCGCAGGCCCAAATAGGACGCATTGGTGGAAGAAAAGGATCACACTACCAGGTGTGAGGGGGGAAGCATTTGCCAAGGTACGTGAAGTCATGAATAAGGGTCAGTGGATACAATGTAAAAAAGGGGACCTACGCGTCTCGCTCGTCAAATGGGCATATACGATGTTATGCAAGAACCTGGCCGCAATGTCAAATCTGAGGCTACAAAATGGGATAAGAACTAAGGTCCCTGAAACACTTCCGCAGGAGGTTGTGGATGTAGTGATGGCAGTAAGAGAAAAGCATGCTGAGTCCAGACTGAAGAACTCATAAGACTGTGCGAAGAAGAGTATGAAGGGATTCAGGAAGCCATTTGGAAAGGGAAGACACAACTTCTCAAATTGGAAAGAAACAGGATACTACTTAGAATGAAGAATATCCTGCTAGACGTGGAGATTAAACAACTAGAAAATGAATTAGCAGAAGAATTTCTAAATGAAAAGCATGAAGAGTTGCAGTCAAATATGCGCAAACTTAAGGATTAAGTGGAGGAGTATTACTGCAAGGTAATTGGTGAAATACTGTGGTTGAGGCCATGCCTTTCTCTCAAGGGAAAATAGAAGAGCGCACCACAGCCAACAGCATGCTTGGTGACAACAATAGAGATCGTGTTGCGGGTTGTTCGCTAAGACACATTAGTGGTGCACCAAGGGGGTGTGACCACCTGACTATCTATAGGAAGCACGATCTCAATGCCTCAAGTAGTTGAAAGAAGGTACAGGACTATAAACAAGGCTGCATGAAAGCTACAAGGAAAGGAGGTTCTGCGTAGGGCCCGTCTAGCACGAGGCTCGCTATCACGCATAATGGGTTGCGCTACTACGCGGGTAGGCTAGGAGGTGACTATTGATGTCACTGTTCATAACAAGAGGGCTAATTTAAGGCAGAGAGGAGTGGGCGGGCCATTAATATAGGAATTATGAGCTAGATTTGGGGTGATCTGCTACTAAGAAGGTACCAATGACTCAGAAATGGAGGGAATGGCCGAATTCAAATCCAAATGTTACTATAAAATTCCATGGGGTAGTTTCAAAGCAACACTCAGTTGTTTGAGATTTGAGCTAGTACAGACCAGCGAGCCCCTAGCTACCTTACCACTCGTGAGTATGCAACCAAGCAAATCCAGTATAGACACAATATCGAGAACCAGAGTGTGAGTCACGGGAGTTACCCCAGAACCTTGGGTGACGCAGGAGGAGCCTGGAGAGGCAGCAGGCACACCAGAGGTAACAAGGTCCCCACGCATGCCACGACCAGAGAAAAACAAATAGCCCATGGGGCTAGTCCGAGTATCACCACGGAACCCAAGAGTTAGTAAATTATCAATGACAGAGAAGGGAAAAGTTGTCACCATTGAAACATAGGAGGAGGAGAAAGATTTGCAAGCCCTGATAACCCAAATTGAGGCAGAAGATGATGAGGCAAAAAATGTCTCCCAAGTACCTTCACCGATAGAATTACCCCCCTACATTCCCTAATGGAAAGGGACAACCAAGATACTGAAGGACCTAGAGGCCACGAAGAGTGCACTCCAAACCGCGCTTCTTCCGGATGACATAAGGTTTGATGGTCCGCCGCTGGGACGGGTAATGAACATAAAATTTGAAGACGAGGATCTCATGGATAGTGAGAAGTTCCCATAGTTGGCTATGGAGAAATTACTATAGCAGAAATGGTTGCAAGGTGTGGAGAAGGCTGGGTTACTCCATCTGCGGTGGATACCCCACTATCACTGCACACCTATCACAATTTTTGCCATTCAGTAGCTACTGTGTCTAGTAAATGATGGGTATCTTTGGCTGGAGGAGCCGATTCCCATCAGACCGACTTAATTCACCGAATTTTGCGACTGCCCATTAAAGGAAGCAATCTCACAAACATCGCCAAAAATAGCAACGACTTGGGCCTCACAGAAGCTATGAAGGCCAAATATAAGCTAGAGAAAAGGAAGCGAGGGTATGTAATAGAAATCATCTTGGACCGAGGGGTGTGCATTGCCACCCAACTGCTGGCCAACAAGCTCATGAGGAAATTCCATGCAGACGAAGTGCTAGCATCTATAATAGCGTTGGCGTAGCAGTGTGCAGAAGGGGTCCAGTTCAGTTAGGCATAGTTTCTATGTGATGAATTTTTGATGAATTGCAAGGAAGCCTAGGATGAGGGTAAGATATTCCATTATGCATGGTTGCTCTTATCCATCTTGTTGGTTTCCAGGGAGCTGCCAATGGACAGCCAGTTTCCCGCCATGGAGTGGAACCTACCCGAGGCCATGAGGTACACCTCACTCTGGGCAACAAAAGATGCAGCGAGGATTCGGGAGATAAAGGAATTTTGGACATTCGTAGAGATGCGTTTAAGAACATGGATCAACCGTAGGGCACACTTGTCCCCAACAATATATGACACTTTACAAAGCACAGTAGAATTCAAGGCAGATATGCATAACTTGTATATCTGGGCAGGCAAGGATCTAGCCCGAGCATGGGAAAATCTACCATTCATTGCCACAAATTATGCAACCTTCAAATTAATGGCATCATGGTCTCCAGAGTGGGGCACCCTGAACTTGGCAGAATTAGAAAAGATTGCAACGTAGCAGAGGAAGAAGGAGACCAAGCTGCGCATGGTGAAGCTAGCAAAAGGAAAGCGTCATGAATAAGAAGTGACCACGCAGCAGCAGGAAATTAAGGTAGAAGCACTAGAGAAGATGGTACAAACCACAACCATGCCCACTAAGGAGATCGAGGAAGGCTAGGAAATTCCCATAGAGTAGGACATACAGGGGGAGGTGGAAATGCAGGAATGCACGGACCTTACAACAAACTTGACTCAACTCAAGAGGTTGCGCATCCAAGAACAACCACCCACACACAAAAAGAAAAAGACAACAAAGACCATGGAGGGAACCCTTATTGATAGTAGCAAACCCATTCGCGATGTCACTAAGGATGCTCTAGTAGAGTTGATGATGGAGTAGAAAACTCTGTTGGGGGTGCTTAGAGTGTAGTTGCAGGCATTACAGGTGTGGCCCCCAAGAATGATGACACTGCACCTTGCATCAGTTATAACCGAAGTTGAACAGATGCTGCACGCACACAAAATGAACACTTTGGTGTTACCAGAAGGTGTTGTCTTAGCAGAAGCCAAAGGTGACATGAGGGGTTGGGGGTTGAATTTGGCTAACCTTCCCAAAGAAACCCTATACTAGCTGCAGGATGGGGTAACTGCTGAGCTTTGTACCAGGGAGGGCCATGTGCTCCAAGTCTTGAGTGAGTAGAAGGTAAATTTAGAATAGCTCAGACTGTAGTGTGACAGCATGGTCGCCCAAAACCAGGGACTAGAATAGGCAGTGGAGGAGGCCTGTAGCAGCATTGCGGAGTTGGTCATGCTAGCAACACTCCCTATTGTAGAAAAGATTCATCAACTAGTAGCTGGAGAACGCGGGACCTAAGAGGAGGCTTCGAAGGTTCAGTTGGAGCTGAAATTATAGATCGCGGAGCTGCAACTGAAGGTGCAATCCTCTACACCCCTGGAAGTCAGAGAGCAGTGCCACAGTGCCACTCAATCGGGGTTGAAAGAGATAGAGCATGTTGTACAGGACTGCATGGGCTTGTTGAACCAACCCCTCTTCAACGCTCACCTCACTCCAGGAGGACCCAACACTATAGCAATTAGAGACAAAAGCATGGGAATTACAGCAGGCCTATGACAATATTTGTGGGACCGGGTAGACGGTCGCCCTTACCCAACGATTGGCCAAGATAAGGGAAGCCCAGGATCTGAAAGAACAGGTGGAATCCGCATGCCAGAAAGAAGCAGGGCTTAAAGCACGCATCTAGCCTTGGCTCGAGGAAGCATTCACGGTCACCACCATGATCAAAGGGAAGTTGGCCCAGATGCAAGACACATATGTGGAAAGGCAAGAGGGCACCTCTGACAATGATGCATCAGAGTGTTTCTCACAATTGATACAGCAGACAACGAAAGAATGTGTGGCAGACATCCGCGAAGCTTAGGGGTTGCAGGAGGGACTCCAAGAAAAGATCACCACACCAACCAACTGACTCAGGACAAGTCATGATGTTTGTGTTGGGGGCCTGTTGGGTAGCGAATCCCCCGCGTAATGGTTTTAGGACTTAAAACCCACCATTTCGGGTATTTGTAGTGTATAGGTTCCACGAAGTGCACAGAGAATGAGTTGTAATGAGTCAAGTCAAAGGGTAGTCCGCCTAAAAATAATGTAAGATAATAGAAAGTGAGTCGGCCTGCCCATGGTCTGTGGACCATGGGAATGTATAAATAAAGCAAGGCTCTAGGTGTAGAAGGAAATCTTTAGATCTGATCTGAAGTGATATGGTTTTCTGAATGCGGTACTTGATCTGAGTCTGTAAGTCTGAGTTTGGGTTGTAATAGGAGATAGAGGCTTTGTATGTGTGTGCACAGAGGCTTGGTAGAGTCCGCAACTGTGTGCACGGACCCCTGCAGATGCGTGCACAGGGGAGGAAGTGGATTGTAACTGGAAAAGGCATTAATAAAGATAAGCTGGTTTTGTAATATTGCATATCTGTTTCTATATTATGTTTTATGCGTTTGTTTAAGGTTTATGATTGTGCGCATGTCTATTTATTTTAAATGGTAACTGAAAGTATTGGGCCTACTTAATTTAATTCAAGATCTATAATAATACTAAGCACAGAAAAGGTAAAGAACATTCATGCTCGTCATCCTAGCCGCGCTCAGGTAGTTGCACTGAACATATGGCTGCGCAGAAGTAGCGCAGTGCGTAGGATCAATTCGTGAACTTTCCAAACCTCATCAAGACATTCATAGGGTGCGGAAACCTGGTTCTAGCACCCTCCCATACTACCTCAGGGGAGACCTCAGTCCGCGCTCCATGGACTGTTGCCGAAAGGGCCGGTAGTTTTTGCATTTGTTTGGCTAAAACACTTTTGAACCTGGGTCAGGCCCTAATAAGCCAACACTAACATCCACCAGAATAGTCCACAAAGGATGTGATAGTCATTATACCTGTTAAGAAAGGATAATTCTATCTATTATCCTTCGGAATAGTCCACAAGGATCGGACAATAATAACAACCATTACAACACATTCTCAAAAACATAAGCACTAAAATAACTGAAATAGTTCAACTATCTTAGTACATGTGAAAGAAAACATGAATATAAAATTTCATAGAATAGTCTTACAAACATTCGTAAGTCATGCATGAAGAATGTGTTGGCCTTAAAAGACATGTAATTAAGAAAAATTTCAAGGAAACATATTTACATTGTACATTACTAGCCCTAGTAATGGGACATTGGAGCCACTCCTTTCTTCTCAAATAACAAAATGATCCCTCTAATGCTTTCTGGGAGGAGCCAAGGTGAAAATTCCTATGCTCATACATTGAGGAGTATATATAACCAAGGGTGGTGCTTCCCCCTTGTGACTCTTTGACTATCCTCATGACTGTTCAACTTCCTATGATTTTTCAACTTACATGACTCTTCATTTTGTTGTGTGTTCATTATAATTTCACTTTACAGTACATTTTATTTACAACATGGCCCATAATAGTGATGTGCCATATGATAGCTCATGACACAACTTGACATGACACTGATGATGTGGAAACATCAAGAGGTTGTTTGTGCTAAGTGATAGATGTGTTCTTGGATATTATTTCTCTTTTCCTCTACATAGCTTGATGATGTCGGGTCTTTAATGATCCTTGGTATTCATATGATAGGTTCACTCATTCATTTAGCTACGAGTGAGTCTTAGGCATGCTTTCATCCTTCCTCTCCTTCCTCATCATCTCATCATGACTTGATAGTGTATATGTTCCTAAAATTTACTCATGATGGGATGACAATAATCTGAAAACTCCCTAGTCTAAGGTGATGCATTGTTGTCCATGAAATGAGCCTAGGACAAGTGATAGGGTGGGAGAAAGGGCCCAATAAATATGCCTTGCACAGTTCTAGGTGACAAGGAGAGGGATTTATCACTTAGACTGCACAAAGCAAAACTCAAGCTTGACTAAGGAACTTTTTAGCATAGCCCCCACTAGAGAGAAAAATGCATTGTGGCTACTAGGAGCCAAGATTACGTAGTCCCGGAAAATAGTGGCTGATGTGGGATGAGGCCCTATGAGACAGATCTACGTATTTTTCAGAGACAAGGAGGATTGAGTAGCTGTTTCTGGGAAAACTAGTGTCTTTCTAATTTTCTAGTCCCACTAAGATGGGTAGCTATCTTAGAAACAAAAAATCAAATAAAATTGTGATTTCCTTTACGTATGATAGATAAGAGAGAAGTAGAGAGTACCAACCTAAATCTTCTGCTTGGCTCCTTGCTTGTTTCCTCTCTCCCTTGATAGAACTTACCACTCCTCTCCTACTTGTCCCACTTTAGAGAATACCTCTAGAGGCAAAGCAACAAAACACCATCAAAGCATATCGATCTATAATACCATAAACAATGTAGAATCATAAATGCATTGACCATACAATTGCATTCACAAATAACAAGATTCACAAATACACGATTATATGCAGTAAAACTCAAATAATTTTATTAATAGTAGAAGAAAGGATTACAACCCAGCTATCTGATCTAGCATCATCCTCCTAGGATAAAAGCCCTCTTCACCTCATGAAAAGAAAGATCACCCAACAATACAATGTCTCTTCTCAAAGATAAACCAACAACACTTCCTTTCAAAATAAAAAATTCCAGCCTCTAGATCTCTCAGACGAGGGATCCATATATAGATGTCTTGCAAGGGGGTGAGTCAGCTCTGGGTTTTTGATTAGTGTCATTGCACTAATAGTTCTTGGTTCCACTTGGAGATTTCATTGATCTCCTACTCATCTCTAGGAAAATTCAGAGAGGCAAGTGTCACAAGAGAAGTTTCTATAAGATTCTCTGAGCATCCACTTATCAAATTGTCTCTGCCATTTGTCTATTCTTGCTCATCACACCCTACAGAAGGCTCTTTTAGTATGCATCGCACCTTGACCATGGAGCAGTCAGTATGGTCTAGTTTTGGCTAGTTTTGAGTGGTTTCTCAGGTAGAACTTCTGCGAAATGATGTAATCAGTTGACCATGATCCTTTAGGGTATGAAACAACACTTTTAGGGGTTAAAGATCCCTTGGTTTATTGACATATATGATTGGGGTTGCAGTGCCCAAATATGTCTATAACAGTTTCCCCCTAAAGCATGAGGCCGTAAATATTCTGATGTCAGGTGAAATGCTTTATCATGAGGATCCAAGGTATTTGAACTGGAAGGTGACCTGTATAAGATAAAATACAATACATCTTCATCATATTATTTTCATGATCTAGCTGAGGTGGGCATTCTCATGCTCATCTTTATAAATTCATTTTCATGTACATGGAACAGATAATCGTCTGCAATTGCAGACTGGTGATTCTTTATATGTAGAGTCATCATCCCTTAGCTTGGATGATCGTTTGTGTGGCTTCTGTGTACATTTGATGTCTTTATTTTTCTAAATATGTCACAGACTAGATGGATGAAACTAGATCTGAGGTCTTCATACTCATCCAATCTTTGCTTGACATACAAGTTGATCCATGTGAAAAGATGTTCTAGAGTCGAACATGGAAAGACATTGCCTGATTACTCGTTAATGATGTAAGATATTAACAGGCGCACGAGGAATCATCGAAAATGATAATGATCCTCAAGGTACTACAATACAATTCATGTGGTGTGAATATATGAGTCGATCTCAAACACCACGCAAAATCTTTCGGTTGAAGGCCATCAATGTAAACTTGTCACCGGAAGTGAGAAACTTGCCATTGAGGCATGCAAGTTTCAAAGCACTGAAAGGGTTGTTTCTAAGTCAACTTCTTGGATAATGAGCAGATGTCAACAAGAAGTGACTCATCATAGGAGGGCCTTAATGTATCCCACATCTACGACATGAAAAGAAACAAATGATTTTTTGTATGTGAAAATGATCTGATGATACAAGGTTCAGATATGGTGATCATGAAAAATGGAGGGTGAAGGTATTGCAATGGCTGAGGCGTTAGTTGGGTGGTGAATTCTCTGAATGACTTCTCTTGAACATGTCAGTGACACTAAAATGGATTGGTAGTGTTAACCCCAAAATATGGATGGTGTGGAGGAATAATGGTGATATGACTAATGAATGGAATAACCCAACTCGACTCAATCATTGTGACGGAGTGAAAGTGTCATGTTCAAGAGCGACCTGCTACCAATGAAGTTCTTCAAGTTTTCATCCCTTTTTCCCTAGTCATTGCTAACCAATACCTCTTTATTTTTGTCAAGATTGAGGAGGATAACATATGCTTGTTCTATAATTTGCCCTTCAGGCAAACCTATCGCTATGTTTTGGCGAGCCTAACGACAGCAAAACTCGTTCTTGTTTGGATGGACAAGTTTGTTGCTATTATTTTAACGAGTTTAACGACAAAGATAACTCGGTCTTTTTCATGTTTATAGAGTTTGAAAAGGGACGAAAAGGAAACTCCAACAGTCCTTTTTCGTAGCTTAATCCCTTAAGTCTGAAAAAGTATAGAATAATACGAAAGGGATGACCTTTTAATCGTTTTAGAAAGCTGAAACAGACAGGCACTCGATCTTTTGTTTGATGATCCCTCCAATTCCAAAAGATTAAAATTTACAGGAGGGATGGCACTTCCCTTTACTTTAATGAGTTGGAAAGGCCAATATCTCGACAATCTTTTCATATTTAATGAGTCTAAAAAGAGCTTAAAAGAAACTCTTTTTTTTAGGAACAAGTGATGTTTTTGGGTAGTAGTTGGTTCCACGTAAGTTTGGAACTTCTCAAAACATGGCAGTGTGAAGAGGTTGGCTAACAAAATCACTTGTCACAACTGTTCCTCAAAAGGGTAAAGAATCAAGTGGAAGCGCATGATTGGTCAGAAGAACGGAGGTGATGGAAGAACACAACCAAGGTTCAAAAGGTTGATAGCATGGCAATCATAGAGGTTGTTTACTGAGGCGGTTTTATTTTTTAATGAGCTTGAACCTTGTGCCAACATGTGCTTAGTGGTGGGTTTATTTTTTAATGAGCTTGAGCCTTGCGGAAACATTGCTCGTGCCAGTCATTTAAAAATGTCTCTTATTAGTAGGTTCATCTTTTAGCGAGCTTCCACCATGTGAAACTTTGCTCATCGCATTTTCATGTAGGCTAGAAACAACCAAAATACAAAGCTAAATACACTAAAAGCTAAGGAACTACTGAGGTTAGGTAGGATGGTTTTGTCCTCTACCAAGGCAAAATCCTTCCTTTGGTCCGTCTGGTGTGTAGACATTTCCAAACCAATTTCCTAACCTATGAAGTCGACACTAAAAAGCTAAAAAGCTAAAAATGCTCAAAAGCTAAAAAATGAAATTGGTCATCTTTTGCTTGCATAAAAAGGTTTTCTTGCCCCCAGGCATGGAGAAAAGGAGATTTTCCAAATTACCATATGGAAGTCCTTGCGGTTAGGCAGGATCGTTTCTATCAACGGTTAGACAAAAACACTTCCTTGGCTCTGCCCATCAAAATAGACAAAGGTGAATGGTGTGAGCTTCCAATCACATAAATTACAAGGAAGTAATTGTTTCAGACTGATCCCATACCCTACAAGGAGATGGTGTTTCAGACCAATCATATAACCTACAAGGAAATCTATCTTTTAAACTGGGTTCGTATGCTGAAGCAGACCAGGGTGCATGCCCCCTAAAATTCATTACATTCACTGAACTACTTGCGGTAATTAGGTGGATGAAATGAAGGTTGAAGAGACATTCTTGATGCAAAGGGACCATTAAGGGATGATGTTTGACTTGTAGCTTTGTTTGAACCAGGAAATGAAAGTTGGTCGATAAGTTATACCATTATGCCTTCATGCAGAAAACACATCACTCAGAAGAGTGTGGAAACAATATCTTCCATGCTATAAACATAGTCACGGCCAAGGAGTATATTGTAATCTAATGGTCCTTGGACTACCATCATGTTTAAGTGAATGGTTTTCCTTTTAAAAGTTATCAGCAACTTTAGAAGGATCACTAATGGTCGACTGGTTCCTTTGTTAAAGCCTGACAACTTTTGTGTGACAGGCACAAGCGATTGTTGGAAATAATACTGAGAGGGGGGTGAATCAGTATTATCAAGTCAAATAATCCTTTTCAAAAACCAAATTGTATACACTACTTCAGTTAATTAAACCCGCGTATATACGCAACTATTCAGAGGTAAACCAGCGTACACAGAGCAAACTTTTAATTTACTTAGACTTTCAGCTGATGTTTGTTAATCTGAGATGCAGCATCAAATAACCAGTAACCAGAGATAGTAAAATAGAGCAGAAGGACAATCACACACAAGAACACCATATATAAGGTGGAAACCCAATGTGGGTGAAAACCACC
>APFE030684706.1:0-11965 GCA_000404065.3 Pinus taeda | reverse complement strand
ATACAGAGATACTCTCATTTAGGCTTAAAGATTATGACCCATGAATAGACCTTATCCTTCCTTTTGCGCTAAAGTTCCTTCTTCCTTCAGATCCAGATCTGCATCACCATCCAATATACCAGCTCTAGCACTTTTTCAGATCTTCAATAATAATCCAGATTGTGATTTGTCACAAGATCTCCTTCCTCTTTTATAGTCCAAGGCCTTCCCCAATACCATGTTTCAAAACCATAACATTTCAATACCATGAACCCAAAACAATGGATCGACACAATTGACGAGATGCCATGGTCCAAAACATAGTTTCAAGTTCCAAGATCTAACTGCCATGGACCAAAAGAATGATCACCAACATATACGCGCTTTTTTAAAGTATACCCCACGTGTATACGCGCCTTCATCTAGATGAACCTGCGTATATGTATTTTTCTACTTTCTGAGCGCCTGAACTGAGATCTGTTACCAAAGAAGGTTGCCATCAAGGACAACACCTGTGCCATAGCTCCAAACCTGTGCCATAATGCCAATAGCGATGGTGAACCAAGCGCTTTCCAAGTAGTTGAGGAAAGGATACTCACTAAAGCCCCTTCATCTATGATAGTTCCAGACATGATCATTTTGTACACTTGTACTATGATCTGGAACGGTACACTAGATGGAAGGCGGGGTCTTGCTAGTTGATTCCAATCGAAGGAAACGACTAGACTACTTAGAGGAGGTATCGGATAAATGGCTGGATGAACCTCTTGAACTGGGGAACTTTCCTCTCGTTGTAAATAAATGGGTGGATTTCCCCCAAGTTCATCAGACTTTGTATTAACAAAAAAAATTTGAATGGTGTCATTCTCATTCTCTTTGGAAATTGCATCATTTGAAGGTGGACCTTCTAATAGCAAGAATGGGTCGACTACCATCTCGACCTATTGACTTTGGTATGGTATGGACTCAGAAGCTTTACTATCAATGATAGGAATTTCAATCGACGATTGAGTTATGTCACTTTATACTTTCAACTAGCGATGAACTTGGTAAGAGTTTCTTGTATCCAAGCGGAAGTCGTTGCGGTTATCCAAGAAACTTTTGGCTTCATCTAGAAAAGGACAACAATGAAGAGCATGATCACATTCACACAACCTACAAGGAAATCTAACCTTTCCTTTTTGTCCATTGACTTCATTTTCACTAGTTCATGGTGTGTTTTCAACCTGATCGACAGAGGTTGATGATACCGGACGGTGCGAACGGGGAGACCATTCTCTCAAGATTCATGGAATGCAAGGAAAATCTTGTTGAAAATGGTTTCCTTTGCAAATTATGCATGGGGATCTAGGTTTGGAAAGTTCGATGTGCAGATTTTCACCGAATGATGCATGGTTGCCCCCTTGCTTGACTGACTTCTTCTTCTTCTCCTTCCCTTTCTTCTTCTTCTCAGCTAGTTGGGTTTTAGTATCACTAGTTTCACCAAGCGAAGAGGAAGAAGGAGAGGGAGAAATAAACGAAGTAGAAGGTGAAGGGACAACTTTAGTATCATCTGGTTGCTGATTTAGTTGCTGAGGAATTACGGTGTTTTGAATGACAGAGGTTGAGAATAGCCATACTAGCAGGCAAATTTTGATTCTCGGAAGGGACAATGTAGCCATATATGGAGCACCAATATCTCCCCAAGAAGAGAAAGGACTAGGATTCCCCCCAAGGGGAATTCCTTGATTGGTGGATTCCATTACCTCAACCTAAGATCAACAAAGGAAAAGGGATGTTATTTTGAATTAAATAAATTTTATGACGCTTTGACACAACTTTGCTTTTTCAATTTTTAAGAGTCGAGAAAAAGCTAAAGATGACTCTAGTCACCTTCAATTTCTAATGAGCCTGAAGTGACAAGTGCTTAGATGGACCTTTTCTTTTAAGGAGTCGAAAAGGAATGAAAGTGACTATTCTGAAAATCTAGATAGAGGGATTACCAAACCAATCGCAAAACTGGGATATACACCTTGGTGTTAAATTAAAGAGAAATTACCAAGGACTTTACGTACGACAATCAATCTTCCTGAATGCTATGTTCAATGCATTACGATCAATAGGGAGGCAAACATGGCTTCCTAAGGATAAAGGATATCAGCCTATTGTGGTCTCCCAATATATACTCGACAGTACAGGGAGCACAAGTCTGTATTGGTACTTGTCATATCAAAGAGGAGGAAACACCCAACCTTCAATGAAAACGATAGTCACCAGGTTTTATGATGCCAGAACACGTCTCTAGCCTAGACTTCTAGATGTGTTGCATTAGGTTCCAAAGAATTTTATGTTCATTGAGATTTATTTTAGATTTTATCTTCTTAGAAGTTTGTCTTTCAAGGTCCACCGTGTGATGTAGATGTAAAATTCCTAAATATACAATCTAAAATGATAAATAGTCATTTATTTTCTTTTAGAAATGAAAACCCTAGCTACTAAGGAAAGAATATAATGATTCTTTCAACAGAGAGCAAAGAGCACACACTAAATGCACTTTTCCTAAATCATTTTCCACATACAGTCTAAATGCAAATGAACATGCATGTATTTTTTTTCCGTTTCCTTAGTGTGAGAATGCCAAAAAGGAAAACTAAGTACAGATCTGAACTATTTCCTTCAAGGCTACATTTCAACAATTTCTTTTCAAAATGAAAGGAAGACTAAAACGAAACTTTCGATTTTGAATGGAAAGCTACTTTCGACACTTCAAATATTGACAATTCAAATCAAATATAATGACAAAATTATAATCGACTATCTAGAGGAGGAAGACTTTACAACACTCTTCTTCTTGACCCGAAATGACAATTACAACTCTTTTTGAATAAAAAGCGACAACTCAATTAAGTTACTCTTGAGAAAGAAGGACTGTAAATGATGAAAAATACATAAAAAAAACATTTGCAAATCCTAATCAATGGAGGCTGAATAATGTAAAGGAAGAAGGTTTCAACAATGAGATACTGATCATATGCAACAAAACTACTGAATAGAGATGAAAACAAGGAGGAAAAAACCAAGTTCCAAAGAGAGAAATAGTATCACTCAATCATCACACCTGTCCTTAAGGGAAACAGAGATGCATCTCACTTGCAACACATGGGAGGTGCAATGTGTTAGAGCCTAGATTTACCTCAAACTGAAAAGGTAAGCTTCTAGGTCCACATCAAAGCACGCTTCGCCTTGTAGCTAGCCCTACGAGGACAGGAGAGGGCTCTCTCCAGGTCAATCTTAGCAAAAGATAATTAGGTGGGGCTTCAGATGACTGATTTAACAACTAATATTAGGCTAGGTATGAAGTACAAGGATTTGAGTTGAGTTTTTGGGGAATTTTTGTTGGAAAAAGGGAAAGGCAAATTTGGGTCTGGGGATGAGGCCTAGTTTTTTGCAGAGTTCTAATTGGGGCAAGGAAGGAAATCGTTTTGATGCTTTAGATTGAATGAATGGATGGATCAGACTGGTGAGGATCCAAGGACGGAAAGAGAGTCTCAAGATTCCTCCTCAAACACATGAAAACATTGAAAATTAAACAAAATTTCAAGGCAGAGCATAGCACTCTAGTGAATTCTACCTTAATCACTCATTTGTTTAATTTCAGAAGCAAAGAGAAGGGAAAATGATACACATAAACATAACTGAACTTAAAATTACATAGAGAAAAACACCATCAAAACACAAAGCCACATGGATCCCAACAAGTGCTATAAAACCCTGGTCTTTCCTTTGCCAAAAATGCAGAAATCAAATGTACAATGGGGTGCCCAGCAATTCCAAGTCTCCAACCATGCTAATGACTGAAAAAATACATAATATAGACAAGCCTAACTCCTTTCCATGCCTCTAGGGGTTGAGCTCATCATTTTAGGAGCTGTTTCAACCAATTCTAAACAAGGCACTGAAATCTAGGCAATCAAACAACTTGCCTCTATATGCTAGGAAACTGATTCATTCATTTAATTTTCACTTTTTAGTGAATGAATCCTCTAGAACAAGTAAATATGTACCAAAATTACATTATAGTCATCAAGTTACATCACGATAGATCAATAATTACATCAAAAAGCAAAACTAGTCAAAACTGGGTGAATTTCTGAGCTATACAGTGAAAAATAGGCAAAAATCCTTTATGCGCCGCGACCAGAATCTCTATGCGTAGCACAACTTTGGGGCTAATTTTTAGGCACTTCCGGAAGTCCCAATTGAGCCCAATATAGCTCGTTGGAAAACCTTTCCTATCTACCTTCCAACTCCAGTGAAATTTCTGGATTTGGATGTCATTTGCCCCTCCAAAACTTCATTCTCCCAAAACTGCTTCTTGTGGGTGCAAAAGGTGGCAGAGAGGTCATTTTTGGCATGTTTTTGACCCTTTAGGCAACCCAGAACTTGATGAAATCCTTAGGTAATCCATGAGAATGCATAAACTTTCATAACAAATCCAGAAATGCAAAGTTTTTCTCCAGAAGATCTCCCAATTATAAGCGCGCGCCAAGTGGCGCTACATGTTGGGCAGAAAAACCTATTTTAGACCAAAATTTTCAAAATTGACAAAATTTTCTCCAAATTTATTGAAATTTGGGCTGGACCTTCTCTATCAAGTGTCCTACTGGGCTAAAGAGGCTTCGGCCAATACCTGAAGACAATCATGCTCCTTTTGCCTCTTTTGTCTCTTTGTTGCCTTTTTCAGTTTTGCCTTCAGATTCCTTATTCATGCCTTGGAACTCATATTTCGCACCCTGTAATGGAAAAACATGTGTCTCAATAATGCTTTATCCTAATCGGCCTTATCCAGCAGTCTCTCCAAGTGGATGTTGGTTCTCTCGAGCCAAGACTCCCCATCATCATTAATCTCTTGCTCCAATGAAGTGAATTCAATCCTCCTCCTTTGGGCAGCTTGACGATTCTCCCAGATGTTTTGCAATTCCATGATTGCTTGCTGATCTTCAAGCTGTTTGTTACTCTTCTCGAAGTATTTCATGGTCCACTTAGTCCTCTCCAAGTCAAGGGATAAGGCTTTGATCTCTGTCTGCTGCTCCTGGATAATCTCTTGAAGATGTGCATTTTGCGGGCCCATGTCTGTATCATCATCCTGAACAAGAATAAAGTCCCACTCACCTGAAGGCCCCTCATCCTACATTGGCCTCTTACCTTTGCCTTGTACCTGTACCTGTGCTGCTGATGGCGACAACAAGACCCCTTCCACCCCAGGGTGGAGATAGTACTCGTTGGGTTGCTGCAAACAATCCCCTCGTGCCTCTCTGATAGGTGACATATGTCAGTACACTAGTAGTCTCTGCCTCCGGATCTCCATGCTGTTGTGATGGTTCACCCACATCATGGACAACCTCCTGATGAGCTACTGAAGATGTGAAGAAGTCACGGGAAATGAAGTCTTCCCATGTGATACCTTGCAAACCAAGCTGATGTACAACAATGATCTTGATGAGCGCATAGAGATAAATGCTATTGTACTGTTGTTCAGGAGTCTTCTTTTGCACAAGAGTAGTCATCCTCTCGATGTTTCGACACATGAAATATGGAATGTTCATCAACCCAACTCTCGTGAAATGCATCAATAACCTGATATGGTATGCATAGAGGCGTGAGAAGCGGCCTTCACAACTGAAGTATATAATAATAAGTCTCATCAATGGCGCATAAGATCCGTTTAGAAACTAGAATGTAAATACCCGGTTGAGCTGCCTCAAATAGCTAGGCCTGATTTAAGGTTCACAATATGCTCTATCCAACTGTTGTCTCTTGTTCCACTCTTCGCCTATATTCGGTATCCCGGTGGCCTGAGAAATGGTTTCTGGTGTCAAGGTGAAGTTTACTCCAGCAAGAGTGACATGACCATCATGCAGATGCAAAACAAACAACCGAACTAAGTCTTGATGATGCTGGATCTGAGCAATCATCTCACAATACCAAAAGCACGACTGTTGCTGAAAGCATGTCATTGCAAGCGGGAAGGCCTGCAATTGAGTCAAGGAAGTGGGGTTTTCTCTGACATTTCTGCCACCCTTACGAGGCCTTCTTGGCACATTAAGCTCAGTGTTTGAGTCACTGTCTTGCTCATATTCTTGCTCATATGATGAATCTATCTCTGTCATGGTGTTGCAAGTCTATGCCAAATGAATGCTGATCTGTATGAGGTGAAAACAAAAATTTGGTGTGTTTGCCTTCAATTTCCAAATGTGTGCTAAGTAGGAAGGAGTGTGGGAAACATGGACAGTGGGTGTATTCAATTACAGTCAAGGTGATAACAGTCACTTGACTGTATTGAGGAATCTGGGGTTTGATATGGAAAATTGAAATTGTAGGGTTTAGGAATAGGGACAAGTGGGGAATGAATGACTTGGGATCATAAGGGAATAGGGTTTGGAAATGATAATATGATTACATTGATAAGAAAGGGAAATAGGGGATAAATTATTTTGGCACCAAAGTCACATTTCAAAACTCCATTGCAGGGCAGTTTTCATAAGAGGATAGGGTTTGAGTTTCAACATTTAAATTCTCCAAGTCAAACTTCAGAACCACACCAAACAATATTCAATAGCAATTGCAAGGTCAATCGGACTTACTCAGGACAAATGGAAGTGAAGGCAATGACAAAACTGGTTGTTGGCTCTGTGCACCGCACACAAACCCAGTGCGCCGCACCTCCTGGATGTGCCGCAACAGTGTAATTTTACACGACGAAAATTGGCTCAATGCGCTGCCCGACCTATGTGCGCCACGACCTCCTCCAATGCACCACGTCCACTTCCAACACACAATCTTGGCCTTCAAGCACAAACTTCACTCCTCGAGAACTTATGTGGATTTCAATTGACCTCTTGGCATACTAATGGATGTTTCAAACCATGAAAATGTCTAATACAGTGATGGGGAATGAAGTGTGAACAAATTGGCATGAACAAGCAAAATTTAAACCTCAAACATAAACCTTATGGAGTAGTTTTGATATAAATGTAGGGTTTAAAGTTTGGCCTTCAAACTCTTACAACTACCTTTCCAAATCGTAGCAAACAGAGATTGAAATCAATGGCAAATGACACTAACACTTGGAGCAAATGAGCCGTGATGATTTTTTTTTTTTTTTGTCTTGGAGGTTCTATGCACCGCGCACAAGTCCAGTGCACTGCGCCTCGTGGATGCGCCGCGCCAGTGGAAAAAAGCACTATGGCGGGAGGCCCAGTGTGTCGCGCAGCCTATGTGCACCGCGCTCTAACCCAATGCGTTGCGCGCCTTCTAAAGACAGTCTTGGCTTTGAAAATCACCCTCTTACCACTAAAATTTGACTTTATTTGATCTTCGTGGATGAAAATGACATTGATAAACATAGAAATATCTTTATAAAGACATGGCTTTGATTTTTGTTTCTCAAAAACCCATCTTTGTAATGTTTGGCATCGACATTTTTTCGCATTTTAATACAACTCTATTTTTCAAATTTCCTTTTTTATTTTGGCTTAAATGATGAATATTTTGGCTATTTTTACAGGGATAGTGGCATGTCTTGACAAAGGAAGACCAGGGTTGTGCCTGAAGAATTCAAGAACTGAAAAACTTTTGAAAATTACATGGCAATTTATTACAAAAGACAAAATGTCTAATTTTCTTCAAAACTGAGTTTTGAAGAAAAGTCATAATCCGTCCATATGACAATAAAATTTTGTGAAATAAAAACTTGTTTAGAACCTCCCTCTGGCCTGCTGGCATTATTCGACAACTTGAAGACACAATTTGTGAAACCCTAGACCTATGACTTACATGACTGTCATTGACTTTGATGAACTTTGATGAAAAGACTTGAGCCAGTAGGTACAAGACATGAGGGGAATGAATGACAAGACCCTTTCGTCAGATTATGGCATGCTCCTAGTGGAATGAAACTGAGTGAATCGAGTGAGACACCTAAAAAATAAAATGCAAAAGAGAAATTTTGATCGCTGACGGAGGGCTGACGAGACCGACTCTAACATTGGCTGCAATGGGAATGGTAGCTCCTTGGAGGTGCCAAGAACTACAGATTTCTGGGAGAGATAGATAGTGCCTTTATCCATTGGGCTATGGAGTCCATTATTTTGACAAATTAACACTAGACTCTTGACTTATTATTGACTGAAACTGACTCAATTATGAAACCAAAATGACTGAAAAAATGACTCGACAAATTGAACCCAAAACTGAAATATTTCTTCAGAATTATAGCCTTCACTTTGGGCCCCAAACTGAAGAAAAGATCACAGCACATACTTGCAATGAAACTAAAATAAAATGGTATATACAGTTACAGTCTAGACAACAAAAACAACTCAGAAATGATACCGCTTGAGCAGCCGACCATTGACTAGCCCTCCGGGACATTCTTCCCCGTTCATCTCCTTTAGAAGAAAAGCACTCTGACCATGATATGAAGCGATTTTGAAGGGACATTTCCAAAGATTTTTTAACTTACCATGTTTACCCTTGTCCTCATTCCTTTCATCCCATTTGAGCACCACTTCCTCCAATTAGAATTTGTCTGCCTTTGCTTTTCTGTCATAGATTTTCTTAATCTTCTCTTGCAACTTGGATGTTTTTTGGAAAACTTCTTCTCTTATCTACTGCAAATGGACCATTTGATTTAGTCTTCTCTGCAATGATCCTCTTCACTGCTGGCCTCCTAAAGAAGTTTAACTATCGGAGCTACTAGAGTGGTAGGAAACACTGTATCAACTCCATAAACAAACTCAAAGGGAGACATACCACTGGATTTCTTTTGACTAACCTGATCTGCCCAAAGTGCATTGACCAACTTCTTATGCCAACTCTTCTTGTTAATTTCTAGCAACTTTTTAATGATGTTGACTAAAGATTTGTTAGAAGACTCCACCAACCCATTGCCTTGCAGATGATAGGCAGTTGAGTGACCCAAAATGATTTTATACTTGTTACAAAACTCAATCATCTTCTTTGATTTGAAAGCTGCTACATTATCAGTGATTAACTTATTCGGGCAACCAAAACGAGAAAAGATGTTATTCCCAAGGAATGAAATAATTACCGCATCCGTAGCTTGTCTAGTGGGAATTTCTTCGATCCATTTCGTGAAATAATTTATTGCCGGGAGAATCAACCGATGCTGACCAAAAGAAGCGGGATGAATTTCACCAATGAAATCCAACTCCCACTATTGAAAAGGGGCACTCACCTCAATGGGCTTAAGCGGCAAAGGCAACAATTTCTTCCTTCCTTCAAAAATCTTACATTTATGACAGCTCTTGACAACCTTATATACATCAGCAAACAATGTCGGCCAATAGTAACCCACTCTCAGAATTTTATTCGCCGTTGTTTTCCAAAAAAGGTGACCACCACAATATCCTTTGTGGAAATCCTCCATGACCTGCTTTAGTTCTTCTTCCACCAAACAATTCAACAGAATGCCACTGGGATCTTTCCAATAAAGTGCAGAATTTAGAATGCAAAACTTAGCAGCCTTTAATTTGAGAGTTCTACTTTTGTTTCTAGTCATGTCGGGTGGTGGTGAAAAATTTTGTAGCACATATATGATATCTGCATACCATGGGGAAAGAACAAACATTTTGGATACCTGAATTGATGAACCTTCCTCATTTTCATCAGACATAACAACAATCAGATTTATGTCTAAGGCGTGCAAGTTTGATTCAGCCATTAACTTTGCCAATCCCTGTCCTTTAACAAGCTTGGTGGGCTTTATCTCCACATCGTACTCCAACAAAGCTGCAATTTGCTTGCCTCGTCTTCCTTCCAGATCTGTCTGCACTAAAACATCCTTGATAGTAGTGTTATAGCTCCAAATCTCACCATTATGGTTTGTGATGCTACACTCATGGCCTAGGGCAACCCCTCCTTCCAAACCTAGTCCAAAATCTAAAAAACAATGTTTTATTCCCTGTACGCGACATTGCCCTGAGTTAAACGCGTGTATACGTGGGTTCATACATACCCAACTCACGTATATGTATTAAAACACTTAAAAAAATATAAAACTCCTTATTTTCGGGCGAAGATCGCGGGTTTTACCTGTTGATCACTTGTTAGTGCCCGTGGCCTCAACTGTCCCCAACCAATTCCTAACTAAAAAACTACTTTGGAATTGGTATAAAAAGACATCAAAGGGAAGGCCTAAAAGAAGGGAGAGTATAGAGCAAGGTTATTATACTGAGTTTTTTCCCCCTGATCAGGTTTGAAGACCCTTGTGCCTTCTGCACTTCCCCCATATTGTACAGGAAACCCTTGTTTCCTTGTGAATTGATGTTCATCCCTTAGTCATGACATCTTGGAGTGAGTATTGGAAGGTGACCTACTAGAAGCTTGAGGCGGGACGGATCCAGAATGAGGCTGAGCTTTGAGCCTGCAGAAGTGGTTCAGGTGATATTGCTCTTTTTTCATACTATTCTATTTGTCTAAGAAAAGAAACAAGTCTTGTTCCCGATACGCTTCTTTCTTTATGTTAATGATGTTCATATTTGAATTTCATGTATGAATGGATGTCTAAAAGTTTGTAACTAACTCCTTTCTTATATAACATAAAGATCATTTTTATGTAAATCTTTGTCCAGTATACTGCCCTGCATTCCTTGGAATTGTTGTTTTTGCAGGGCAAAGGAGCGGAAGGGACGTGAAGAAGGGTTTGCACCCTTGAGTAACTACCCAAACGTAGGACCTCAGGTATGTCCTTCTCACTTTAGAAATAGCTTTTTCTAGCATAATGGTTGTGTGTGTGTATGTTTCTTGACTTAAACAACTTTCAGTCTGCTAGGGTTCCACCCAAGAGCCTTAGGGGATAAATATCCCACAACAGAACCGGCGACTCCGCTGGGGAACAACATTATTGTTGTTCCTAGTTGGGCGTTTGTCAAGCCTATCAGGGCTCAGTAGCTTGCTGGATTATTGTTATTGTTTGGTCTATTTCTGACTTTTGAGTTTTACCAGTTTCTTGAGTTTCTTTTTTATTTTTCTTGAAAGACCATATACACGCTGCTTTTCTTAGTTACAGAAGCATATAAACGCTTGTTGTCTGAAGTAAACCCGCGTATACACAGGTTTCCTCAGGCACAGTCGCGTATACACGGATTCTGCACTGAACGCAATCGCGTATAGTTGGCAATTTTCAAGATTTATAAACCCTTTTGTCTCTGGAGTGTTTCTGGTGCTTTCAATCAGTTTTAAACAGTCATCTTTGTCAGTATCAGTTCTCTGTTTTCCAGCAAGCGTCCTTACTCCAACTCCTCTCTAATTATAAGAAGTCTTGGTCTTGTTTCGTGTTTGCAAGTGTCATCATCTTTTTGCTTTAAACACACAAGATTTCCTTATTGGAATCTTGGCTGCCCTGAGTGATCAGAGCAGAAAAGATTGTTATTAATCTTTGTGTTTAACTTTGTTTCTTGGTGACTTTTTTTGGTTCGCTTAACGAAATAGATTTTTATGACCAATCACTTCTTTGTTTCATCAAAGTTTTCATTTTGATACTTTTTTGGAACCGTCTTTTTGATCTTTTTTGGTCTTTGCTACCAAAGCTTTCCTTGCTGCCTTCCATTGTCGAAAGCCCTTTTGAGCACATTTGTTTTTTGTTGAGTTTTCATTCCTTGTTGGGTGTAAACTTGAAAAAAGTGTTTCTTGCTTGTTTCAATTGTGAAGTGACGGTTTTTGTTGAAAGCATTTCCAAAAAGACCCTTTTGTTTCTACTTTCAAGTGAACTTTTTGAAAAGTTTTAGTTTTTTCTTTCTTGAACTTGCTTTTCATTTTGTTTCCTTTTGTTGAATGAAAGTGTTTTTGTTATCTTGAGTTTTGCTTTTAGTATTTAGAAGAATTGTACCATCTTTGATTCTATCTAAATATAGTAAGTGGCAAAAAGGAAATTTGATAAACAAAAACAACTTTTATTTCTTGTTAGAGTAGTTTTCAATCTTGC
>APFE030684693.1:24856-37495 GCA_000404065.3 Pinus taeda | reverse complement strand
AAGGGTTCTAACCCTTCCACCTTGCAACTTCAACTTTACTTTTCCACGACCAATGATTCTAGCCTTCTATCATCTCCTAAGAAGACATCACCACCATCATATTTCTCATACTTGCAGAACCACTCTCTATGGGGAGTGAAGTGAAAGGATGCACCTGAGTCAATTAACCATGCCTCATGATCTACATGTGTACTTGCAGAAGCCAAGTACACATCCCCACCTTCATCTGAGGTGGTTTTCGCCTCTGCAGAAGGAGCATCATCAGATCCCTTTCCTTTATTAGGAGCTTTAGATTTACAGTCCCTAGTGCCCTTCCTTTCCGCATTTCCAACACACAACCTTTACAGGTTTCCCTGGAGATTTAGATCTCTCACTCGATGACTTATTTTTGTTTTTATTCTGGGACCATCCTCATACAGACAAGGCATCACCATCCTGGCTCTCCGTATTTTTCTGTCTCATCTCCTTCGTTAGCAAGGCTGAGACTATTTAATCAAACTGCAACGCAGTTGCATTGCTACCTGTTACAATAACCAAACTATCCCATGAATCTGGTAGAGAACACAACAAACTAATGCACTTACCTTCATCTGAAATTTTAATATCAACAGATGCTAACTGAATTACCACAGTATTAAATGTGTTTAGATGCTCTGTCACCGAGTCTCCATCTTTCATCCTCAGGTTATACAGCTTTTCCCGCAGGAACAGTTTATTCACCAGAGACTTAGATTGGTACAAAGTCCCTAACTTGTCCCATAAAGCCTTCGCCGTAGCTTCCCCTGATACATTCAACAATACTGAATCTGAGACACACAATCGTATTTGTGCTCTTTGCCTTCCGATCCAACTTCTTCCATTCTTCATCGGACACTCCCATTGGTTTAGTACCTGGATCTACCGCGATCCACTGATCTTTATCCACCAACAGATCCTCCATCTTGAGTTTCCACAACTCAAAATTTTGACCATTAAATTTCTCGATCTCTATCTTTCCACTTCTCGCCATCTTCTTTAACCAATAGAATAGATCTCGCAGATCTCCCACTGAACGGGGTCTACCACAGGCCCGAGCGAAACACCTCAGCAACAAAGGCGTCGCCTTGAAGCCAAAACTGCTCTGATACCAAATGTAGGTTTTAACCCCATACAGAAATTACCTGCATACGAATTCTAAAACATATAAAATAAACAATGCGAGAGCATAACACATATATAAAGAGATTTTCCCCTGGAACCCAAAACCGGGACTACCAGCTTGATTTTTCATTATATTCCTTTCAATGTTATAATACATAGCTATACATGCTAAAGCATCCAATACCATGGACCGAAAACCATCGCATCCAAAAACATGTGCGAAAATCATCCACAAAACCATAGGTGGGTCCGCCCATCCTAACATAAGGTCCAAAACCAAAATTTTCTGGGGCGCTGCCCTGAACTCCATAAAGTGGGGTTATGGGTGCGCCTCAAACCCACTATGACACCCCCCCCGCTACACAATCGGCGCAATGAAGGGGAGGCCCCGCCCCCCTCCTAACCCCCGTTTAACTACATGGGCTAGTTGTGGAAAGAATATAACACAAACCAACACAGTTCACATCCACGCAAAGACCACTCCGATACCAAACTTGATCTGAGTTAACTCAACTCCCGAATTTAACCAAGATATTTTAATTTCATGATGTGATTAGAATTTCATTTAAAATAGCATAATTGAACATATATGCATGTTGTAAAGAGGAATGAACAGGACAAGAGTCAGCAACATAAAACTACAAGACGTTGATAATGGAGTTCCTCCAAGAGGGACTACATCTTCGGGCCCCGGTGTCAATATGGTGTAGGCCGCTACATTAAGTGTTGTCAATAGTGATGATGTACATCGGTGGTGATGTCGCTATCATACAAGGAAAATTCCCTCACACAGGAGTGGCTCCAAGAGATGTTCTGCTACAGGAATTCTCATTCAAAAAGGACTCCTATCAGTTGACCTAAACTCATGCATGATGATAATGAGCACCCCGCCAACATGGCATAAAGGGATCTCAATGCAAACATACATGGCGACACATGAGTATCCCATCAACATAACAACAAAGGGATCTCAAATAAAACATGACGAATCATGACAACACATACATCCCACAAATCATTACGCATCACATCAAGTAGGAATCATGACACAAGTAAGAAAACAATATCCCACATCAAACATCAAAAAGGGATCTATGCCGCACAATGCATCTCAAAGCATAAAGAAGTACATGAACACACTACATATACCTCACATCCTAGGGCCATCTGAAGAAAAGGATGTAAAACTGTTGAAGCTTGTCGTATCATCAATCTCGTGACATCGAATCACATGGAAATGACTGCTCACACATGAATGATAACACCTGCACTCCACTTTGGAAAGTGGCTGAAAAATGAAAGCATCAAATGGAAAATCTGAATGCACCATCAGATTTGTGGCGTCGAATAGAGTAAAATCGACTGTCAAATTTCTGAATTCTGAGAAAGTGAAAATTTGGGGCTTAAGGAATCTTTTAGATTCCCCCTAGATTCCTAAAAGATTCCCTCCTCCAGGTCATCTGAAGATATGCTGCTCAGATCAAGATTCTGACTACGTCATCAGGTTCATGTCGCTAAGAGGTGTAAGATCGACATAAAACTTGTCCAATTTGGACACTAGGAAAATTCCTCCTGAGAATTTGGCTCATTCATGGTTCTACCTGCAAAACAATTAAAAAAAATGCGTCTCGATTTCCTTGCTCCACCTTGTCCTCTATTATGCTCTGCATAATGGGGTTTCATTCCTGTGTTTCGCACCTCTCTCCTTCCCATGCGAATGATTTTAGATTCATTGATCTGTTCGTGGGCAGAGTTATCAACAAAAGGGTCATTGGTGTATTGGTTAGGTGCAGAGTTGACGAGGCGGGAGGTTTGGGGTTCCAACCTCGTCAACCACCATACTTGGAAAATTGTTTTAACCATTTGAAAATGTCACATTACATATTTTTAATATGGTATGGTTTGGTCATATTAAATGGTGTGTGGATTGGTTTTGGTAATCGTGCGTGTTTGGCTTTGAAAATAGTGCGGGGGTTGGTACATGGGGCCACCCAGTGGGGGCCGACCCATGTGGGCCGGGTGGGTTCGATCCCCGTTAGCCTCACATTCCATTGCATTGACTATTTTGGTGGGGGTTGGGCCAGGTCCACCGCAGGTGGCCCGCCCACCCCAAATATGATATATGTTATATATATGCATTCAGTGGGTGGTTGGAGGGTTGGCGGGGGTCATGGCCCGTCAACCCAAAATTATAAAATTTTGTTTTGTATGTAGAACAGGCCGGTGGGTGGCTGGGGTGGTGGCCCGCCACCCATATTTTTTATATTTTTTTATATTTTCTTTTAATAATAATTTCGTTTTCAAATTTTTCAAATATAAGGGATATTGGGAAATTTAAAGAGGCCACAATTTCGCCCACTTCCATGAGCCAGGTTCCCATGCTGGTTGATGGTGAATTTGTAGGACCATTATACCTGGCCCACAGCCCAACTTTGACCAAAAATTTGACTGGCTCGTTCTCCCTCATACAAGCTTGGATTTGAGTGTCGTTTGCACCGTTGGAATCAGGGCAATGAGCACTTTGATGTGGTGCTAGTTTGGGAACAATCTGGCCAATTTTAATTTTCCCCTTTCTGAGTCCTCTAGGAATTCTACCTATGTCTAGAGCCACCTGGATCAATAAGGTAGCATCAGCTTCAGGGGAAGTACAAATGACTGAAATTTTGACTCCAGACTAAAAGGGAGAAGGGGTTGGCTTACAGTATTCCATGTGAAAGTGGTGTAGAAGATCACAGGCATACTTGGACTGGGAAAGGGAAATACCTTCCATGGATTGCAAGACTTGAAGACCAAGAAAATAATGCAAGTGTCCTAAGTCTGTGATTTCAAACTGCTTTTTAAGGCTGGACTTCACATGGTTTATAAGGTTTGGATCAATATGAGTAAGGATAAGATCATCAACATAAAGAACAAGAATGAGAAGAGACTTACCCAATTTCTTGGTGTAGACAGTATTGTCATAGTGACACCTAAAAAAGCCAGTATCTAAAAGAAAGCTAACCATTTTGGCATTCCAAGCCCTAGGGGCTTGCTTGATACCATAAAGGGATTTCTTAAGCCAACATACAAGGTTGGAGTCTGTTTGTATAAAACCAGGAGGTTGTTTCATATAGATTTCTTCATGCAAGTCCCCATGCAAAAAGGTAGATTTAACATCCATCTGATGGACTTCCCATTTGAAAGAGGCAGCAAGGGAAAGAACAAGGCAGATAGAGTTCATTTTGGAAATAGGGGAGAAGGTTTCAATATAGTCAATTCCTTCAACTTGTGAAAACCCTTAGCAACAAGACGAGATTTATGTTTATCAACTTTTCCATCTAGTCCATGGTTCTGTAAACCCATTTTCATCCAACAAGTTTTCGTCCCTTTGGAAGAGGAACAAGATCCCATCTGTCATTTTCCAATAATGAATGATATTCTTCATTCATAGCTACGTCCCAATCTGGATGGCATGAGGCTTCTACAAAGGTGTTAGGATCATGATTTGCTGAAGCTTGAACCAGTAAAGAAGAGGCTCTATCGAATTGAGAACGTGTACTTCGATGATTTGTAGGGTCACCTGCAAGAGCACCTGCTGCATCCTGAGTAGCACAGACCCATTTTGGAAGCTGAGAAGCTGAAGGAGGATCCTGAGAAGGTGGGGGAGGATTTTTATCCTCGTTGTCATCATCTGAAGAAGAAATGTTTTCAGAAGTAGAAGGGATAGAGAGAGGTGGCACATCCGCCGAACTAGGCTCATAGGTTGATATATTTTCAGCAAATCTTACATTTCTTCTAATGATAAAATTTTTGGACTTAAGTGGAATAAGTCTATATCCTTTGACATCTTCAAAATATCCGACAAAAATACATTTTTCACTCTTAGGTTCTAAAGCTTTATGTTTCTCATCTGGAATATGGGCCCATGCTTCACTTCCAAAAACACGAAAGAGACTTACGTCTGGTTTAATTGAGCTCTACTCCATCTCCTGGTCATTAATTTTTAAGTTACTCATTTAATTTATTAGTTAATGAGTTTAAAGAAAACAAGTTTAATGTCCATGAATGGACTATACTGATTCACCCCCCTCTTAGTTTAGTCAAGTTTTCATCGATGGTTGAATGTGCGACAAGAAGGGAAATGGAGAACAACAGAGGTCTCTATTGAGGACCTCCTCAGGATGGAACGCGTGGTAGATTTAATGTGTGTAGATTATGAGGAGAAGATGGAAATAGAGGAATAGGAAAAAGAAAGAGCAGATGACGATACTCCATTTCCATATTCCAATGATTATTCATCTTCTTCATCATCTTATCATCATTCAGCTGAGGAGATCAATCAGATCCTTCAAGCAGAGAATTTTGAATTAAGGAGACTTCTATGAGAAGAAAAATAGGAGAAGCGGATATTGTAGCTTCAGCTACGAGCCACAAAAAAGGCCTTGGAAAAATTTAAGTGCAAGGAAGGCTTAGAGAATAAACCATCACCTATTTCATAATCAACAGTTGAGGTAAATAGTGTTGATCATTCTTTAGTTTCATTTTAACATGATGTTGTTTCTATTGGAAACATGGAGGTACCCATTTCAGGAACTGGCATGGGATTCCTTACCAAGATGGGGTATAAAGGAGGAGGACATGGTGTTAATGGCCAAGGGATGAATCAACCATTGGAGGTTGTATAAAGACCTTGTTTTTTAGGTTTGGGGTACACTGAAGGAGAGGGCTCAAAGGCAACAGAAGCTTCCAAGACATTGTCGAAGCTATCGGAGAAAGAGGATGATTCTAACACATAACAATCCTCACATAATAATGCACATTGCAGAGGAAGAGATAAGGAAATCTCTCATCATCAGGATCATGTTAGAGACAACCAAGAGAGGTACAAACATTCTCATTATTCTAGAGTTCATGATGGCAAGAAATCATGGCATAGAAAACCATGTAGTTTTTGTGGTTTATATAACCATGTGGTTGTTGAGTGTTGGAAGAGAATGGCAACAAGAAAGAGGATGAGGTTTGAAAGGACTTCTCCACATAAAGGAAGGAAGAAGGAAAAGCAGGTGTGGAGGAAGAAGACATTTTGCATTCATGTTTATAGGGGTGGACATCAAAGAGACATGTGTTGGAGGCTACATCTAGAGCGGTGTCTTAGGGAGAAAGAACCCGTGCAAAAACTAGTTGTTCAATAAGAAAATATTTCACAAGGAGATGACCCATTCACCTTAATCAGTGAGAGATGGTTTAGTAGATATGATATATTGTCATCTCGGCATTTTTATAAATCATGTGTTGCAATATAAATGTAAAAGTGATGATGTGTTTTCCATCACTTATTAAAGAAACAATGATGTTTTGGCCTTGTATTGATAGTTGTGGTATTGGTTTCTATTCTAATGTAAACTTGACCAAAGAGTGTATCTTATAAACTCTTGGTAAGTATGGGGATGATTGGTTCATGGTTGGTCATCTAGTTTGCAAAAAATTGTACTACAGGTTTCTAGAGGATGAAAGTGTCGGCTCATAACTTATGGCTCTGAAGAACAAGGGTGAAGGAGAAGGAAGTGTGACCTATCAGGACACTTGTGGTGTAGTCAATGTAACACAACAATTGTAGATTATGTTCATGGTTTTGGCGGAAGAAAATCTCCTCATTGGAGAGGAATGATCCAGGTGGCTTTAGGAATGCTCATAATCCAGATATAGCTAAAAAAATAAAAGTTGTCAGATTGAAGTGAAAATAGGACAAGATCATAGCGCTCATCGTCCTGATTTCAATGGCATGAAAGAAACTCAAATTTGAGTTCATATGCTCAAGCTATAGCTGGTCAAAGTCCTGGTCAAACTTGGCCAAGTGGGAGCCATTAATGAAGTAACAATTTTGCAGAGTCGCAATGCACGAAATCCATCCATCGGAATAGGAAAATTCGTTGCCTGGTTAATTTTTCTAGTGACCCTTAAAAAACTGGTCGAAAATTTTGGCTCCTTGTTTTTAGTAAAACAAAAAAAATAAATATTAAAATTGGGGGACAAGTTGCCACCCTCGGTCATATTATATATATGTGGTGGTGGGTGGTAAAACCCCACCACCGCATAGCTCGAAGGCCCAACCAAAACCACCACATATGTTTCAACGGTCGTGACAGCCCACCATACGACCACATTACTATAACACCCTCCTTCCACATGTACCTAAGTAATCGACCAACCAGGGTAAGAATGCGATGAGAGGTTATTATGGTTGGATTCGACCTCCTATGTGACCTTAGGGAAATGGAATCGATGGAAACACAAAACACAGACCTTCCACATCGGCTAAAGGTCCCATGAGAACCATGCCAACACTTCAGGTAACTTTCCCCTAGGTCCTGTTGATGATGCTGGACCTGCCAACATGTTGGGGGATCTCCCGAATAAGAATTCCCAACTAGACCTCAGACCGTTTAGAGTAGGAGTCCCAAAAGTGGGTAGTAAAATAATTCATTGACTGCGGTAGCACGCAGAGGAAACTGTTATAACTTTGTTAGAAGCAAGTGTGTGACCTTGCAGCGAGTCAGGTGAGATGCATGGGGGTTCTATCACACGGAGGGGAAAAGGAAGTGTGTCCCATAGAAGCCTATAATAGTATGCAGGCTAAAAGGAACACACGAGCTGAATGACATCACAAGTTTGAAGCAGAATATCCCACAATCCAATGTGACAGGTTAAACCAATAACACATCTGTAACAAGATTCGTACAATTGCATACAAAATAGTTCATACATAAATGTGTAAGTTAAATAGCATACATTGCTAAAGAAACCAAAATAGTCCAACTACAATAACAACATATACATGAAAACGTGTTGGATCTATTATATATATAAAGTGAAAATTACATCCATACATACACCATTGAATATCCCTAGCCCCAATAGTGGAACATTACATTCAACATTGCCTGCTCCTCCAAAGAGATTTACTCGCTCTACACTAGGAAGAAGCGAAGGCTTATCAGAATACTCTCCAAGCCTTCTCTAAGGAATGTCTAGCCATAAGCTTGGCTCTCAAAAGCCAGTTCTATGAGTTATGAGGTTCTATTTGTAACAAAGGGTGGGGTTAGCCTTGATATTCCCCTTTGTGACTCTTGGACTACGCTCATGACTCTTCACATTACATAGTGATTGTTCACATTCCACTAGTGACACATGGAATTTCACTTACAACATGTTTACAATAATATACATTTTCAACATGTACCCATGTGAGACAAAATGGGCTCGAGACAACCTAACAAGAAAAAACACTATGAATTTGAGGTTTGGGGAAATACCAACCCGACAACACCCACTTGATGCTTCTCAGTTATGTACTGATGCCAAGCTTGGTGTTGTGATGTGATGTCCCCAAACTTCTTGATGTTATCTTTCTGAAAGCGGATTCTTGCCTCCATGGAATCCAGGTATGTGGTCTTGGAACCTGTTTCCATCTCATCTTGAAGTATTTGACACATTGTCGTGAGTGTGGCTAGACCACCAATGTACTTATTCATGTTGCCTGCGCTTAGCTGTAGGTCATCACTGGTGGCCGTGCTCATCAACTGCTCCATGTACCTGTCGACCTCTAACCGGACTTGGTTCTTATGGTTAGCTTTGGTAAGGGAACTTGCATATGTTCACTCTCTTTATCAGTTGTTGGTTGTTTCGGCTTTTCCACATGTATTGGCATTGTTCGCTCTGTCATTATGCCTTTCCTTTTTTCTTCTTCCTGTTTCTTCTCGTTAATCATGGTCAACCATTGTCCAACATAACATTGTGACAAAAATTGTCTTAATATGAAAATCAACCATGTTCATCCATCCTCGACCATGGTAAATGATGGTCAATCATGGTCAACCATGGTTAATAATCATGGTCACATTCTGACAAAGATTGTCTCTTCATCCAATGTCACACTATGACAATGATGGTCATCCATGGTCAACCATGGTCCAACTTCACATTGCGATAAAGATTGTCTCACTAGGAAAATCAACCATAGTCTAACATAGTATTGTGACAAATATTGTCTCAATATGAAAATCACTCATGGTCAACCATGGTCCAACGTCACATTGTGACAAGATTGTGTCAATATGAAAATGAACCATGTTCAACGATGGTCAACCATGTTTATTTTAGGGTTTATATACCTTGGGTTTATTATTATTCCCTTGGGTTTTTAGTGTTAACCCCTTGCGCTTATTTTTCCCTTTGGTTTATAATATCAATTCCTTGGTTTTATTAGCCTAAGGGTTCATATTCTTAGGGTATAATATTATTCATATGGTTTATAAAATTAATCCTAGGGTTTAATATAGATCCCTTAGGTTTATATTCATGGTCAACCATGGCCCAAAGTCATGTTGTGACAAATACTGTCTCAATATGAAAATCAACCATCTTCAACCATTGTCATTCATGGTTAACCATGGTCCAACATCACATTGTAACAAAGATTGTCTCAATATTGATCTAAATGGATCCAAGGACACTCTCTATGTCTTGGAAACTCGAAAAATCATGCCAACAACCAAAGAAAATCGCATGAGAAAACCTTTTAGAATGGGGAAAAACACTATCAGGAGACAAAAACACGTGAAATTAGTGAAAAAACAGAGTATCGAAGGCGGAACAAATGAATGCACAGTAGCCATCAGATCTAGTTGATCAATGCTCCAGATCTGATCGGCATAGGCAGACAGTGGAGATCGGCGCATACTACATAACACCTGCGATGGCGATTGGCAGAGTCAACTAGGACCATCGATCAAGCATGCAAATCGATCACCCATGTTGCATTGCAGGATCGCTACCGGTGATTACAAAGAGCACTTGCAAATGGCCCGGGGCACGAGTGATATGCGATTGCGATCAATCACATCGGAGCAACACCATGGAGCGGGACCGATACACATGTATATGTGCAGTCCGATAAACTGGACTCGATGGTTTTATCAATATTATTGCATAAAATTTGAGATCTGCAGCAAAGCCATTTTTAATGTATTTTCGTGGTTTTAACGCATTTAAAAAATACAAAGGGGCAGGCCATTGTGACATGCAATGGCAACTTATAGGAAAACCCGATAGAGGGATGGACCATATTTAAGGAATTTTTGAAGTCTGAATTGAACTGTGTTTTGGCGGAATTTCATAGTTGTAAATACATTTTCCTGTGTAAAACAGAAAATGATTGCATTTGGGATTCTGAAGGATTTCAAGGGACCGAGGAACTCTTACATTGCCAAATAGGTGGCCACCTCCCCTTGAGGCACTATGCAATTATTGTGTAACACCATAAGAGGGATTTGAAGTGAATAGAGACCTGGGAGACAGAAAGTTGAGAAGGAGAAACGTAGCCCAGATTGGCTTTAAAGCCACAGACAAAGAGCAAACAGGACAGGCAATATTGCAGGCAGTGCCAAGACAGAGCTAGGACAAAGACAAAGAGCATTGAGGGAGTCTGTGTACTCAGAGAGTCTTGAGAGCTTCAAGCAAAGCTCTTGTTGTTGCATCTATTGTGTGTGAGGCTCAAATTGAGCTCACTGTTGTAAAAACTCTATTTTGAAGACATAATAGAGAGGCCACCACTGAAAGCTGGACCAGGAGATGTAGCTTAGGAGTGTTGGGTGAACTCCTCATTAAATTTGTTGTGTTATGTGTTGTCCATTATGTTTTGTTTACTGCTTCATTGTATGTGTATTTCACAATATTATCGATCTATTGCATAAAATAACATAGATAAATCCATGCATATGAGTCCGTAATACCTTATTAATTGTCTTAGATCTCATTATTAGATCAAGTGGTATCAGAGCTTTAGGTTTACTAAGGTTAGGCAAGCTTGTGCTAGATTGGTGAATGATAACTAGGTCAAAGCTCAAATTAGGAGAAGGAGAACTGGTTGAAACTAACCCAGAAATTGGTAGAGTCTATCTTAGGAGGAAAATGGCAGAAGAAAATCCCTTGGAATCAAACTCTCAGTTCATGGACAGTTTCATGACCATGAGAGCCATGGTAGAAGAAATGTATAGAGAATTTAAGAAAGTTTGAAGTGAAGATTCTTCAACCTCCAAACAAGACAAAGGAACAGAAGAATCTCTTATAGATGGCCATTCTGAAGGCAAAGGGAAAGGAAAAGAGGCTCCTCTATCCACACCTCCTGATAGCCCTGGAAATAAAAAGAAGAAAACATATTTGATTAAATTACATGTTAAATTTGATTTGCCAATATATGATTGAGAATTAAATGCAGAGAAACTAGATAACTGGATTAGACAGAGTGATGTGTATTGTAGGGTGTAGAGCATTGATTCAGACAGGAGTAAAATTCAGCTGGCCAGCCTACACCTTGAAGGAACTGCCTTGGTATGGTGGGAAGGCAGGACACAAGCTGACTTGAAGAAGCATGGTAAATTTTTTTCTTTCTGGAGTGAATTTGTTTTTGCAATTAAAAAACAATTCTATCCACTAGTTTATATGCAGCAAGATATGATGAGTTGGCAAACTCTTCGCCAATTAAAAGGGAAAAGTGTACAAAGCTACACCCAAGAATTTAGAAAAAGAGCTTTGATTCTAGGCATTTCTTTAGACTCACCTGAAACTTTGTTGAAGTATATAGGTGGTCTACACAGCTATTTGAGGCACACCATTCTCCTGTTTAACCCTACTAGCATAGATGAGGTATCTGTTTAGGCTACCCATCTAGAGGCTAGAGGCAAGAATGTGAACCTAGAGATTAGGGGATCATCAAAACCCACTGCAAGAGAAAACAAGGAAAAGAGCAAGCAGAAAAGGAAAGAGAGGAAGGCAAATACTGTACAAAAGGAAAAACCTTCATGCACTCACTACAAGAAGCATGGACATGATGATGAATACTGTTGGTCTTTGCATATGGAGCTGAAACCCAAGAAGTTCGATGGCAAGAAGAAGAAGGCTGATGTTTCCATACAAAAATATTTGGGGTCAAACTCAGGTGATGAAACAACAATCGCAACCACAGGTATAAAAGGTAAAAATTCTGAAGCATCTACTAGTAATTCTGCACAAACTATTGATAGTGAAGAAAATGAGAGGAAAAGACATGAGCTTTTTCATATTAGAGTTATTTCCAAGCATCAAAATATTGATACTTTGTTTGATAGTGGCTCACAAGTAAACTTAATTTTTGAAGCAATTGTAAAGAAATTGGGACTACTAACCACACCTCACAAGAAGCCATATCTGTTAGGTTAGGTATGTGATAAAGCAAAGCTACAAGTGACTAGACAATGTAAACTTAGATTTTCTTTTGGGTCAGCATTTGTAGATGAGGTTGACTTAGATATCGTTCCGTTGGATATATGTGGAATTGTTTTAGGAAGTCCTTACTTGTATGATAGAAAAGCCATTTTCGATAGAGCTAAAAATAAGTATCAACTCGTTAAAGATGGAATCAAATATATTGTAAGAGCTCATAAACTCAAGAATAATTATACTCTCATAAACTCAGGGCAGATG
>APFE030684690.1:0-11319 GCA_000404065.3 Pinus taeda | reverse complement strand
AAGCTAGTTAGTAATTCTACTCTTCAAGCTCCAAATTCTAAGTCCAAAAGTCTGAGAATTGCTAAGCTCATGCTACAAGAGGCCTTGTTCATCCCCATAAGGCTATATCTTTAAGGAGGAGATCTTTGTCCAAGTAACCAAGGAGAGAGAGGCTTGTTCCCCATTCCCAACAAGCTTTGTAAGGCATGTGTTGCTGATCACCCAGCCAAAGGAGGATTTGATGTCAGAACTTGGTTGTATTCTTCTTTGTTTATCAATAATAATAGACGACTATCATTATGGTTCCACTCTTGTTGTCCTTATAATGATGTTTGAGTTATATCCTTTCTGACTGATATATAGTTACATTTCTTGGATTTTATGCTTGTATTTGTGTTTTTCTTTGCATGTGTAGGTGTCCGTTCATGAGGATCATGGGGATTGTGACCAGCTGGAGCGAAAGAACGGGAGCGACGACTCTTATACAAATACTAGCGTTGGATTCGAGGTAGGCCCTCATCATCGGTCTTTAATTTGCAATTAGGAACCTGCGTGTTAGCATTGTTTGATTGTTGCTAGACCCCATTTCGGCTAGTGGGATTGCCTCTGTCCGTAGAGGGATTTACCTACACAACAATTTGGCGACTATACTGGGGTGTTGGCTTTTTTCCTTGTTGTTTGTTTTGTCTTTTTGTTTGATTTGTAAACTTTAGACGGAGCCTGAAGTATGGCCAGATAGCCTTCAAAACGCTATTGCTCTGCATTAGCGAAGTAGATCAACGCCACCTCAGTCCATCTCCAATTTGGTTTACGAACTGAATAGCTTGGAACTTGCCTTCTTTCTTGGTTGTTTCTTTGTTTCTCCTGCTTGATTAGCTTTCTGGGTTGAATGCCTATGTTGCTTCTTGCTTCTTAGTGTACTTAGGTATTGCTGATTTGGCCTTAGCTTTTTTGTTTTTATTTTTCCATAGAAAACTCAGCTGGTGCTGGTTTATAGCGTTACAGTCGCACCAGTTGGCGCAAGTTGCACATTTATAACCTGCGCTAATTCCTGAAAGGCGCTTGTTGCAGCTTGACAGTCGCGCCAGGCCTGAAAACTTTTGAAGTTTGCTTGGCTGTGAACTTTTTGAGCTTGGGTTTTGTCCTAGGTTCCTTTTTCAGAATACTTGAGTGTGTTGGAGTGTGATTTGACTGGATTTGATCGTTACCCTTTGGGTGTTTGCTTTTTTCTATCGATTTCACATTTCTAGCCCTAGGGCATCTAGTGGCTTTGTGTGTCGAGCCTTCCTCAGGTGTTTTGATCTTTTTGTGGTCCAGTCGACTCTTTATTTGCTCCATTACACTTATTTGGTAGTTGTGAATCGTTTTGTTGCGTTATTTGAGTGATTTGCTCTGTCTTCACTTGAATTTCGCTTCGTCTCACTTTGAGCCTAGATCACACGGCTCATTGTTGTCTTTGGGATCTTTCTTGTTCTTTGGATGTTTGATTTGTTATTTGAGGAACTGAATGTGCTTGTATTGAATATAATTTGTTTGTGTTATTTCTCAAATTTGTTTAGTGTATTTTGTCATCATCAAAAAGAAAAAATCTCTTTTTGCTTTGAATTAGGTAATGAAAATTAGAACTTTTCATTTCGATCAGTGATTAAGTGATCTTAAAGAAAAGTTTGTTAATTTGCATTAGCTGCATTAGGGAAGCTCTTTGTTGTTTTGTGATCATTTCGTTTGCATGAAAGCTCTTCAACTCTCTCGTAACTAGAATTCATCGAATGAAATGACATGTTTTGGCATATAGATTGCATTTAGGGAATTTTGAGAGATTACATACGGTAGGACCTGAAAACCAAAACCTAACACAAGATCAAATTTAAAATAAACCGAATGAATCTAACAACGCATTGGAACATAACGCTCACATTTTAGAGGTCTAGGCTAGAGACGTGCTCCGACATTGTTAAACTTAGTCACTTTTGTTTCCACTCAAGGTTGGGTGATTCCTCCTTTTGTGACTCAACTGTGGCCTAGTACGGACTTGTGCTCCCACATACCGTCGAGTATATGGGGAGACTCCACTAGGTTATCATCCTTGATCCACAGGAAGCCGTGTCTGCCGCCTTACAACCCGTAACGCACCGAACACAACATTCGGTAAGATTGACTGTCGTACGGAAAGTCCTTGGTTTTCATATGATTGCTAAGGTGTATATGCAGTTTTACGGATTGTCTGGTAAACCCCTTGCCTAGTTCTCTAGAGTAGTCACTTTTTGATCCTTTTCGGACTCCCTAAAAGAAAAGGCTCACCTGAGAATTTGTCACTTCGGGCTCACTAAACATTCGAAGGCGACTAGAGTCATCTTTTTGTCCTTTTCTCAACTCTTTAAAAATGAAAAGGTCAAGTTATGTCTTGGTGTCTTAAAATTTATTCGGCCACGTTCACACTTACCTTGTTAGATCTTGTTTGTGTTAGTTTGAGTAGGGTCTTTTCTCGTTAGCTTGTCTATGATTTTTTGAATTTGATCATCCTGGCGGATCCATCGATCCTGTCTCCCGTCCCTAGTGACCAAGGGTCTCCTTCTTCTACTGCTCCTGAGACACCAGTTTGTGGTGACACTTTTCTTGTTATTCCAAGTGTCCAACCATTGAACTCTCACACTCCAGAAGACGATCTTCACGATCTATTTTGGAACCCTATTTGGGAACCTTATGAAGAGGATTTTCCCTCTACTCCTACTGGTGTTTTGGTCCCGATGGCTTCCTCTGATATGGATGACACATCTCCTGTAGCGAGTGAGACACCTGTTTTGTGAAGTATCGAGACTCCTATCCCGGCCACATCCCCGGTCATATCTACGCCCTTCACTGTCACCCCTCTCGGTGTTACAGTGCCCTTACGTTATAGGGCTTTAAGGGATGCCATGGGCTCTAGGAACTCCTCTTCAAGTACCATGTGGGATCATAACATCATTCCCACTACGAGATCTTTTGTTTCACAAGTTCACAATACCGTTGTCACGTCAGTTCCGACCATTCCGACCGTTTGTGTCACATCTTCAACTCTGGTTGCTAGTGCCATTATGGCGTCTTCGATCGTAACTATTATTGCTGGTCCGTCTCACGGTCCAGTACATAGTGGTCAATCGGCACATACACCTAGAGTTGTTCATCCTGTAGTTAGTGCCCCACCTTCTTCTGGTGCCATTCCATCAGGGGAGGCATATTCTCAATATTTGCATGCTTTCCAGAATCCAGGCATGCAAGGCTCTTACTATGACCCTATAGGTCATCATTTGTATACTTCCTTGCCAGCTGAGCCCACCGTTGAGGTTTCAGTCCCGTTGAATGTCGCTTGGGGTACCGCTGGTTACGGTGGTGGCCAAATCTGTCTAGATCAAGGACAACCTTACCAAGGACCATTGTATCAAGGTCAGCCATCCTGCACGCAACCTAATTATGGGCAGCAGTATTATGGCCAAACCTATCCAGGGCAACTTGGAGGTCAACAAGGACAACCCTTCCGGGGACAACCTTCGGCCTATGGTGGTCTGTCTTTCACCTATCTTGGGAAACCCTCTGGAAACCCGGGACAACCTTATGCTCAACAAGGACAACTTGGAGTCCAGCAGGGATACCCTTCCGGTCAACCCTACGGGAATCCAGGACAACCTTATGCTCAACAAGGACAACCTGGAATCCAGCAAGGGCACCCTTCTGGGCAGGGTGGTTAGCCTTACGCATAGCAAGGCCAACCCACTGCTTAGCCTAGTCCACCATCTGGACAGGTTGGCCAACCCTAAGGTCAACCAACCGTTCATTCTGCTCAGCCATCTGGTCCGCAAGGACAACCCTCGGTTGTACAAGGACAACCTAACACCCAACAATCTCAACCTTCTGGGCAAGTAGGTCCATCCCAAACTCAACCAGGGCAACCTTCCGGCCAGGTGGCCCAAACTCAATCTTCTCAAGGACATCTTTCTGGGCTTGCTCAACCGGGCATGCAGATGGTCGTGGCTTCTCAATCTCAACCCGGTTTTCAGCCCCAGACTCAAACTAGTCTCTAGATGCAAGGTGGGTTTCAATCCCAACCATCTTACTAAGCGCAGCCTGGTCCCCGGGCTCAGTATGGAGCACAACAACTGTATGGATACCAACAACCCCAGGGGCAAGCTCAGTTTGCCCCGTATCAAAATTATCAACAGATGCAGGTCGCTCCTTATCAAAATTACCAACAACAGTATGTTGCTCATACAGGTCAGTTTGGTAATCAATGGGGCGCTGGGGGGCAAATCCAGGGTCAACCGTCTGGTTATGGGTATAATCCCTATGGACAGAGTCCCTACAGACAGAACCATTATGGGCCCGGTCCATCCGGACAAAATCAATGGGGGAAACCAGCAACTGGTTGGAACTCTGGTACTACCTCGTATCCACAGCCGTAGATGTCCTTCAATCCTCAACTACCATTCTTAGCAACATTGGAACTGCTAGATGTATCTAAATTGACTAATGATCCTATCTTGCATAATCCATTCTGGTCACCGGTTCCAACCAAGATACCCCGCGATTGTCCCAAGTTTGATGGCAAAGCTGGAGAGGATCCTCAAGCCCATGTTATGATTTACCACCATTGGTGTTCGTCAAATTCATGGCTTGATGATTCAATCCGGCTCCACCTGTTCCAAAGGACTCTCACCGGTTCGGCTGCTAAGTGGTACATTGAGTTGACCCATGCATCCTTTCAAGATTTCAATTCATTGGCAATGGCATTCCTAACTCATTTTCAGTTACCCATTCGGTATGAGACGGGAACGCATCTCCTTACGTCTGTCAAACAGGTGACGACCACGCACATCTCCGATCATATACATGAGTGGAGACGGCGTCGTCGGTTGATCAAGTTTTGGATTCCTGATCAGCTCCTAACCGATTGGTTCACAACCTCCTTTGTCCCTAAAATCGCACGGGACATTGCTATGGGAGCTTGTGTGACTGAAGAGCAAGCTATCGCGCGTGCTCAGTACCTCGACTTAGTTTATTCTCAGTCAGGTAATTTATATGAGTATTTTCCTGATGCCCCGAGACACGGTACATCCAAAGCTCCGCCAAAGCCATCTGTTGATGGTGTTATTGGCTATGTAAATCCGTCATCGAAGAAATCCTCCTCGAACCCTGGGAAGCAAAAATCGAATGCTTCAAACGAAAAAACTTCTCAGGGTGGATCTAATTCTAGAAGTACTTCCGAGGTCAACGCCGTCCAATCCACCACGACGGACAAGGCCTCGAAAGGAAAGAAAAAGGGGAAAGCGAAGAATAAATTTGAGCAACCCAAACAAGACTCCTACAAACCTCCACCCGAGGAAGGAGCCAAATGTAAACCGAAGTATCCTTGTCTTATCTGTGACGAGGATCACTATACCAAAGATTGCCCGAGGTGGTCCGAAGTTAGTCGTTTATTGAAAGGTGCTCCTGGGATTCCTGTGGTTCTGAAAGAACCTTTCCCCTCACAGCAAACTCAAATGGTGGCCGATCTCTCCTCGTCTTCTTCTCCCTTTGGTTCCCAAGTGTTCATGGCTGGAACCATTCCCATTCATGTAACAACTCGAACAAAAGAATATCCATCATCCACCGAGAAGGAGCCTGAGGTCCCCTCAAGCGCTCCTCCATCCAGTTCTAGTCTGCTCCACATCAAGAGACCTAGTACTGAGACGCCCATCCGACCCCCTCCTAAAGGTGTACTCCGGAGATCGTCTTACAACCCAAATGCTCGTGCTGCCCAGCACTATAACATCGTGGAGGACTTGTCAGGCTCTGTCAGCTATGTCTGCTTTAGAAGTTCTCCAGAGCTGGCCCCCCCCAGAGGAAGTCCCTGCTATCGGCCATCGGTGGCATCGACCTGGCCGATTCGGATTTGATCACCTTTGATCTCGAGAGCCATGTGTCCAGGCTGCCTCATCAAATCGCCTTCCTCATTCAAGTCATCATCAATTCGAAAACGATTCATCGTACAGTTATTGATGAAGGCGCGTCAACTTGCATCATGTCTATTGCTTGTTGGAAAGCGATCGGGTCTCCGACTTTGAGTCAGCCTCCCACGACACTGGAAGCCATTGATGGGAGAGAATCTCGCCCCTACGATATCCTTCAAGGATTGCCGATTACTTTGGAAGGGAAGATCGTTGAAGTGGAAGTTGAGGTCGTTGATGCAAGTCTTACTTACAACCTCCTTTTGGGCCGAAGCTGGACATATGCCATGCGTACCGTGGCTTCATCCCTCTTTCGTGTCATTCGTTTCCCTCATCAGGGGAAAATTGTCATGGTAGACCAGCTCTCCTTCTTCGCTTCTTCTTCCGAAGGCAATGTGCCTTTCGTGGAGCATACCTCCATCCCCTATGAGAGTGTGGGAGCTGGGCTCTTCAAAGACCCTACCCTCATGGGTGTCTTTTCACTCCCACTTCCGAACCTTGATTCACTTGGTTTGATTTCTACTCGTTCTGATCCCCCATTGCACACTGTTGCTACCTTCAGTCCCTCTACACAATGGGGCATTGATCCTCTAGCTTGTAACCCTCGCTCGGCCGGGGGGCATGGGCAGATCATCAGTGCCGTTTATCATTTTACAAAACGGGCCGAGAAAACACCTACACTATCTAGGCTAGTTACGCAGCAGTGCAATATGGTCAGTCCCGAAATGGGCTTGACTTGAACAAGTATCATGCGTGCACTTTACTTTTTGTACATATGTGTGCTTTCAGCAAGTGTGTTGTGTGTGCATGTTTTCATGTTTTTGTCTTGGTGTGTCGGCATGATCACCACTTATTGTGTCTTTTTGCTTCTTGGACAGATGTCTGGATCGCCTTACATTGGTTTCGCTGATGGTGCCTCCCGCAGTACATGCAACTTGTCATCTGTGGCATGGGTGATCTACGATCCTCATGGTGAGTTAGTAGACATTCAAGGGGTTTGTCTAGGTTGTACAACAAACAATGTCGCTGAGTATAGTGCTATGATTGAATTATTAGCTGAGGCGATTAACCTCAGCGTTCAAACATTGGTTGTGAACTTGGACTCTTAGCTTGTCGTCCACCAACTCAACGGGCGTTATTCTGTTAGAGATCATCGGATATTAAGGTTGTATTTACGTGTTAAGTTATTAGAAAGGGATTTTGATTTCATTACTTATCAGCATATTCCAAGACGACTTAATACGTTAACCGATGCATTAGCTAGTTATGTATTGGACAGGCATTTGCATAACATGTAATTCAACATAACATAAGAAGCATAAAGCACAATAAACCATAAAAAATATGTATATATATGTGTGTGTGTGTGTGTGTCCAAATGTTTGCACCACGTGCATCATCAAAAAATAATACATGTTTGTCTGAGTACATCCGGAGACAACATGTCTCTCAAAAAATATGCATAGAAAAGAAAGCCTAGATATCTAGTCCTGGTGGTGCTCATGGTAGCACGTCACCGCTCACACTAAACGTCTTAGGAGTCGGTGGATGCGAGCTGGCACCCCCACCATGTGGCTCTGATACGCTAGCGGGACATCCACTAGCTGAGCGTAATCTGGAATCCCTCGAGTGATAGCCTCAAGGTTCTGAATGAGCTCTACTCTGTCACCACCCTCCTCCTGAGGATCCGCTGCTGCTGCTGCTGGGTGTCTCCTCGCAATGGGAGACATGCCAGCTGGACGCTCCAGGCCAACATCTGCATATGCATATAAAGGTCATTAGAACAAGTGTGTATTAACCAAAAAAATCATAAAAATACAAAATCAAAAAACGAGATCATACCAATCTCCTCGTCTCAGTCCTCTCCCTCCAGCAGAGGAAGGTCAGGGTCTCCGGTGAAGTTTGTCCCCGCATACGGCCAATCCTCCACCACAATAAGTTGGCAGCAAAGCCACCCGAAAAACTCAGGTCTGAAAGACATCTGCTGACCGCCACCACCCCTCGGCATCAGTGCCACCCATCGAGCCATCCTCGGCTCTCGAGGTGCCGGGTCAGGAACAAAGGCCCCTTGGCCCTAGAAGCTTGGCACACATTCCAAGAAGAACGTCACCAAGATGGAGCTGTACTCGAACTGTTGCAGCTTGCCTCGCTTGGCCTTTGTCAGCTACCTCTTCATATTGGTTGTCACAGCTGATGCCCAATTGAAGACTGTCAGGCTAAGGCACTCTGTCGCTAATATCAAGTGGTTCTTCCTAGCTTCGTGGGGTGCTTGTGCCTCTGCAGCTCGTGTGAAGGTGAATAGCAAAGCTCTGAGTGTTAGGTCCTGGACAGTGGGGATATACACTTTCGAGCTACCCAACCCATATTGTGCCTATGGACAAACTCGAGCCTTCACCTCTTCCATCTTCTCTCTAGATGACCTGCTACCAGTCAATCGGGGCACTGACCCTCGTCACGACAATCCAGTAAGGAAATAGACATCAGATACATCTAACTCCAATACTTGGTCCCGTATCCAGAACACCTGTTCCTCTACGTCCCACAAGTTGATCAGATACTGCAAGAGCTCTGGCTGAGCTCGTAAATAGGACAACAGGAAATATTTCTTGAGCCCACAAGCTCTGAGAGCTTCCATGCAATCCTCATCTGCTAAGGCCAATGTGTTCACTTGGTCATGTTCTCATTATTTCCACATGATTACCATTTTCGCATGTTCCCCTGCAATCACAAGCTCAAAACAATGAATTAGATCCTTGTGCAACTTAAAAATGCATCGCAAATCATTTTAAATTTGTTAAAAATTGACGAAAAAACTCGCGCGGCTGTTGGCGCGACTATTTCTAAAACAGTCATGTCCATGGGTGCATGCCTTTAGGGAAAATTGCCCCATTGGTGTGGGTCTGTGCCCGAAACCCGCGCCAATGGGCGCAACCCTTATTTTTTAAATCCCTCCCATAGAGGATGGAAAAATAGTTTAAAACAAATTTGAAACAGATGAAAATGGAGTAAGGGAAGAGACCTCTTACCTGACACTGACGGTGCTCCGAATGGTCAACTGGATTTGTCGCAATCGTCGCTTGAAGATCGCACACCAAAAGCCCTAATGTTGCTCTCCAAAGGTTAAAAGTGAAAAGTAATTTCTTGTTTTACCATTTTCACCCATTTTATAACTTTTTGAACCTCAAATAGGTGTTAAAAGTCATTTTATGAATATTTTAATGTATATTTGTGTCGAAAATGGATTTTACGCCGGTTTCTTGTGTAGCGACAGGTGTTTGTGCGGCTTAGGCGATGAAACGAGTTGTATTTTATACTTTTTCAGACTTGGTAAATACACGAAAAAGTCACTTTGGAGTCATCTTTTTGCTCTTTTTTGACTCTCTAAATGTGAAAAGAATGCCGGGTTGGCCCTCTCGACTCGTTAAATGTAAATGAGAGGCGGTCGTCTTTAAACCTTTTTCCGACCGTGTAAAAATGAAAAGATTGTCGGACCCTTGTCGTTTCAGGTTCGTTAATGGTCACGAAGCGACGTGGTTTTGATCACTTTTTTACTTTTTCAGATCGGAATCACTACTTATGAAAAGTACTGCTCGGTCATAATGATCGGGCAATTCTTTCGAGCATTGTTTTCTACTTTTTCGGGCTCGAGAGACACAACTTTACGAAAAAGGACGCCCCTGGAGTTTACTTTTCTGCTGTCTTTTCGGACTCTCTAAACATGAAAAGGCGTCGAGTTCTTCCTTTGTCAGACTCGTTAAAACTTAATGACATCGGATTCCGTCGAAATGATGCCTCCCAAGCATATGCTATCCTCGTCAAGCTTGTCATCCAAAAATAAACGAGGTACTCACCAGAAATGGTGGGGAAAAAGGAACCACAATTATCGTCGTGTCGGCAATATGTCACTCTTGAACATGGCACTTGTCTGCATTCGTGTCTAGGTGGGAACATCTCATCTTGTTTTACACTTGTCTCCGTGGGTTTGGGTTATCCTGTTTGGCCTCTCATCTGCTCATTGCCTTGTCACCATGACCCCTGATCATTTGATGTCAAATACTGCCAAGTCCACTGTCGTGCCGCCAATGTGTTCAAGAGAAGTTGACCTCTGCAGAATACTCAACCTCCCTCTGATACCTCACACAAAACATCTTATCCTTCTCTGTCTTGTGCCGATGATGTGGGAAACATTATGGCCCACCTTTGATCAAGGTCACTTCTTGTCGACTTCAGCTCATTATCCAGGAAGTTGACTTAGAGACTCCCTTCAGGTGCCTTGGAGCCTGCATGCCTCAATGGCAGGTTCTTCATGTTCGACGCGAGGTTTTCATCATTGGCCTCCGATCGAATGATTCTACGGGTGTTCGACGCCGACTCACTTATTCGCACGCTGTAGATTGTACCTATAGTACCTTGAGGACCATTGTCATTATTGGTGGTACCTCTCGCGTCTGTTAAAAATTTTCATCATTGACTGGTAATCAGACGATGTTCCTGCATGTTCGAATTCGACTCCCATATTTGCATGCTTGAACTTGTACTTTGTTCGGGTCGAGATGGAGCGCAAGACCCTGGATTTTGTCTGTTGAGATCTAGCTTTCAATTTTGTGGATTATTATGATCATTACATGACTCATTTACTGGATGGATGTGGCCATGCCTGAGTCTATTCATCGATCCTCGCTGGATGGCTGCGTCCATACCTTGGATCCAGATTTTTATGTACTCTGCTATGGATGGCTGTGCCCATACCACATACCTCATGTACTTGAGATATCAGTTGTACTTCTCATGCAGGTTCTCCAGTGGCCGTGTTTTCAATCGACCATGTTCTTGTAAAGCATTTCACCCCTCTCTCTCTCGGGCCTCATGCTTTAGGGGGCATCTATTACACAGTATTTTGTCACCGTCCCTGTTACCCCTTCTCCCGTACATTGGAGGACTTATTCCGGGACCTGTGAGAAGTGACATAACCTGAAAACACCTACATTGTATCCCCTTGAGTATGTACTTCATATTCCCTGAAGACACCTTCTGCAAAATACCCATAAAAATAGCCCTTTTTCCATTGGCATTGTTCCATAGTGTATCACTCGCGCCAATGGGGGAAATCCTCCAAGGAAGGCGCGCCAGCTGGCGCTCTATCTCAAAGTCGCACTAGCGCCAACCCAGTTGGGTAATATTTTTAACAAACCAACTTGCGAAGGTTCTTCCTAACCTATTCATGAACTGATTCTGGTTTGAGTTAGTTCAGTTGGGCTTCGAATCTCCATAGAAGGGAAGTAGTTCTCCACCTCTCATGGAAGCTTCCTAATGATAAGGACAATCCCATGAATCTTGTGGATGATCCTATCTCCTTCTCCTCTCTCTATATAAGCTTGTC